>MPUH01000117.1:0-101608 GCA_001970955.1 Stentor coeruleus
AGATACATTAGTAAACTTAGGCATCAATTTTCTATATTATTCAACCGTTCAACAAAGTTTTTTTTTTATTATATCCATACCTCAAATTCCTGTTTTTCTCAACACTTCTCTGAACTTAACTTAAATTCCTATTGAATAACCATAAACTTCTTATGCTTTTCAGCTAAACCAACAATTTTCTCTCTAATACTATAATATTTTTATCTAATTTCTCAAATTCCTTAGCAAAAATAGCATTTTTTCCTCCAGAGTCTTTTATTGCTTCATACAAACTCGCCCTGGAGGACTTGCCAAAAAGTTCATCATTTCTTCAATCACTTTTTGTATTTTGCTTGTATATTTCATATCCTCTATTAACAAATTCTTCCTTTTCAATCTTAATAGCCAAAGCTCTTAAAGGTTTATGTATGCAAAAAGCATATAAATAATATTAAATTCCTAGTATAAGTGTATATTCTAATTATAAAATCATCTTAGCATCACTTCCCTTAAAACAGTGACAAAACTGGTAAATATCTCTTAAATTAACCTCCACATTCTTATAAGCTAAAAACATTCATATAAACATCATTTGAACATAATCATAATACATACAAAACTATACAAATAAATTCTTTTAAACATATCAAATCAATATTCACAGCTTTTTCATAAAAGATGTAAACTTTCACATACAATCATAATATTTTTAAATAAAATTCCAACACATCTTTTTCTTCAGCAACGACATATTTTAATAAACTCTTAACTAATTTATATAAAAAAAAACATTAAAACTCATTCTCTTATCATCTTTGATTTCTTCAGATTTTCTAAAACATCAAGGTAAAACACAAGACATATTTATTAAACCTAGTCAATTATTTTTTTCTAAGGCTATACGAAGACTTAAAAGCTGAAATACCTGTAATAGCTTCTCCAGCAACAAGGGCATTAATATCATAAGTCCCTTCATAAGTATAAACAATTTCCATATCTGCAAGTGCTTTCATAACATAATTGTCTATAAGAATCCCATCTCCACCAAGCATTTCTCTACCAAGTCTTACAGCATCTCTACCAATAAGTGACGTTATAGCTTTAACTAATCCAGCTTGACCTGAAGTTGCTTTACCCTGTTCTTGAAGTTCAGTAATTCTCCATGCTAATAAAAAACAACTATGAAAATGCCCAAGAACCCTGACAAGTTTTTCTTGATTTAATTGAAAAGCTCCAATAGGAACTCCAAATTGTATTCTTTCTCTTAGATGCTTAACACTAGCTTCATAAACTCCTGAAAGCATACCAGTTGCAATCCAAGCAATACTAACCCTTGAATGTTCTAATACAACTTTAACCCCATTAGCGAAATTTGTCGCTTTTTCTAATCGAGTTGTTATAGGAACTTTGACATCAATCAAAGTTATTACCCCATTTTGAACCATTCTTAGTCCTAGTTTTCTATCAATATTCTTTACATGGATTCCTGGGGTTTTGCTAGGTATGACAAAACCTTCGATTTTATTGGTTTTAGTGTTTTTAGCCCATATGACCATTATGTCTGATATAATAGCGTTACCGATCCACCTTTTGGACCCGTTTAGGATAAAACCTCCATCTACAGGTGTTGCTGTTGTTTGAAGCCCACTAGCATCAGAGCCAAAGTCAGGTTCAGTAAGTCCCCAGCAGCCAATAAGGTCTAGGTTACAGAGTCCAGGTAAATATTTAGCTTTTTGTTCTTCGCTTCCAAGGGCTTCTATAGTGTAAATAACTAAACTCATTGTCAGGGCGTAAAAAGTTGCTAAAGAAGTGTCGACTCTGGCTAGTTCATATAAAATTATAGACTTTTCACGTGGAGTCACTTGTCTACACCCATATTTAGCTTCTGAAAGTCCAAAAAGACCCTTGATTTTACCTAGAACTTCACGTGGGAACTGCGCTTTTTCTATAAATTCAGGGAGTAATGGGGCTACGTCCCTATCAAGGATTTCCCTCAACTGCATCCTTTTGGTATTGAGACTCATTGGAATAAGATCTTCAAGACCCATAAACTTGATCGGATCTTTAACATACTGGGTTTTCAGTCCTTTGGCCATTGTCTGAGGCTTCTCCCCAAGATGATTACTTATCACTTCTAATCTTCTGGCCATATTTTATCTATCTACTATAATTTTTAACACATTCTATTGATGTAGATAATTTATTATTTAACTCACTAAACTCTAACCCAGAGATAAAATTATTAAAAACTATTCATGTAAACTCATAGATCCTTTTATGTTTCTTCAAATGCTTTTGATTTTGATAGATATATAATAATTATAATATCTAAATTGCTTAGATTTAAGTTTTTAGGTAAGGAATATGTTTTGGTATATTTTATGTTGGGTAGAAAAAACTGATGGGGTATTTATAGATGAATTCTCAAAGTTTTGATATATTTTTAGCTAAATAATCGGTATATTTTATATAAGTAAAACAAATAATTATAAAAATGTTCCAGTAATTGACTTCAAAGCTTTGTATTAGGTTTAGATTTGAGTTTGTGCATTTTATTATAAGAGTCTTGGCATCTTTGAGTTTATATGATAGGATTTGCCAGGGTATTAGCTTAAAGAAAATGGAGAGACTTTTCTGATGTAGAATTTCAATACTTTTGATGTTTTCTAGGCTATGGTTTGAGTTTTTCATTAAACTCAAAGATTTTGATGGAGTGATTTGGAAGACTTGAAGCGAAGATATTTCTTTTATTATCTGTGGGTGTTATCTTAAGCATATATTCTTAAAACTTCTATGAATAACAGACTATTTTCGCTTATACTATATTTTTGAATTTCTCCAAAACAAGAATCATACATTTTATTATCTAAAAGTATTTTAGCAAAATTCATGACCATCTCATTTAAGTGCATTTATTCATTAGTATAAAATACCTATTATAACATCAACCTACCAAAAATAATCTAATTATCAACCCTTTTATTTATAACAAGATTATTATAATAGAACCTCTATATTATGTACATTACACATCGCAGGGTTCACTTAAAATAGACCGTTCAAGCTGAAAAGCTAGATACTCTGAACAAACTTCCACTTCTTTTTCTTCAGTTTTGCAATCGTCATCTTTAGCTACATTTGGAAGTTCGACATTATTTACCGCTTCCGGTATACAAAAGTCTTCATAGAAGCACCGGAAATTCACTGATATACCCATTTCTTCATCATATAATGCTACTGTTAGTTTCCAGTCAATTTTTTTTTCAAGTTTTACCTTCTTTGAATTTGCCCAAGTATTTTCTTGCCTTCTTCTTTTTTTAGCAGTTGTTTCTGATATTCCTTTTTTAATAACAGGATTTGTAAATTTTTTGATTGGGAATGAAGAAAGGTTAACTGTTTTCCCACTTAGTAAAGTTCCTGAACTAACCGAACTAGATTTGATAAGGCGGGAAAGTTGTTGATTTGTGCGAAAGATCTTAGAAGTCATTTAGGGGGTATTTGCTAATTATTATACCTTAAAGAAATAAAAATAATCTTTAGCATTGAGCAATATTTGTAATGGCTGGAATATTCTGTTGTAAGATGTGTGTTATCAACTTAAAATATTTTTTTTGGCTTATTTTTTATAATTCTTCTATAGCATAGTAAAGTTTTTTTACGATTTTTTCAGGAATTATTTGTCAATCGCATTCTTTAAGTTTTTTTTGAAACTATTGTGCATGCCAATCCAGTTAATTCTTACATCCTTTAGCATTATTTTTTATCACGTTAATTATAGTGATTAGATTCAGGCTTATGAGCATTTTTTACTAAATCCCTAATTTCATTTGAATAAAGAATAACAAATCTCTTTTTTTTCTCTAATAAAGCATTTTCTTGCATCATCTGGATTCTTTTTAAGAAAGTTTTCTCTGTTAAGTATGCATATTAATTATATTTAGTCTACCTTCATAAAGACTATTACCATCTTTTAGAAATTTGTAGCAAGATGCTTTCAGAATCTTTTATATTTATAGCATCAATATTTTGGTTTTTCTAAAATTTCTTAAGAATATTGTAACTTTTATATTTTTTTGTGTATTTTTAGTAATTAAAGCTTCAAAGTGGTCATAACTTACTATTTCTCTCTCAATCCTCAAAAATATTCCATGACAAAAACCTACATCTATTCCTCTCAAATCCACTCAAAAATACTCTCCACTTATTTTACAACAAATTCCTAAACTAATATTTTCCTCTTTAAACTACTCTTTCTCAAAACAGAAATTCAATATCTCCCTAACAATTTCATAACTTCCATCATTATAACAATAAAAAAATTTCCATTTCATCCTCAAAAATTTTCCTCTCAAAACATCAGACTAAATTTATTAATTATTTCTTATTTTTTTTATAAATAAGCCTCTGTATATTAATCGGTATACTCGGAGTATTAGCTTTAAAAGTATAAATCAGTCTATTCGCTTCTTCATGACTAGGATTTAAAGCTATAGCTTTTTGTAAATCATCAAAAGCACTCTGAGGTGATGCAAGGTTTACTTGAGCTTTAGCCCTTGTGACAAAATAATCAGCAACAATAGGATTATAACCAATAGCCCTAGAGCATTCAATACTAGCTCCAGAATAATCAGTTTG
Organism: Stentor coeruleus; assembly: GCA_001970955.1. Lineage (NCBI taxonomy): Eukaryota > Ciliophora > Heterotrichea > Heterotrichida > Stentoridae > Stentor > Stentor coeruleus. The sequence continues at coordinate 4,615 of MPUH01000117.1, forward strand.
ATGATAAAGTTCTAAAGCTACAGCATAATGAACAGCAGCAAGTCTTGGGTTTATAACATTAGAAGCAGCTCCTAATTCAACAGCATGATGATAATCAGCAAGGGCAACTTCATTCATCCCTCTCATTCTATAACAATCCCCTCTATTTATAAACAATCCTGAATCCCCACCAAGAAAATTTATAGCTTCATTAAAAGGCGTTATAGCATCTTGATAGCGTTTTTCTCTAAATAAACTTTGCCCTAAGTCATTATAAGTTAAGGCAATTTGGGTTCTAACTTGTTCGCTTATGTTTTCAAAGTTCATATGTAATGAGGCTCTTTCAAGATCATCAAGGGCTTCTTCAAAATTCATAAGTTGCCTGTGAATAGAAGCTCTTAGTAAAAGAAGTTTTGGGGAATCTCTATATACATTAAGCCCTTTGTTTATACAGTACATAGCTAATTTAAGATCATTGCTAAATATCGCTTTAGTTGCTTTGTCAAGCCATTCATTTGACATTGGTCTCATAATACTCACAAACTCTTTAACATCTGGATGTGAGGAATTTAGATTAAAAGCTCGCCAAAAAGCATCATTTCCTTCGTTTTTTTTATCTAAACTCCAGAGGATTTTACCTTTAAGTACCAAAGCTTCAGTCGCTGTTTGTGGAGAATACTCAATAGCTTGTTCAAGTTCCTTTAAAGCTAAATGCTTTTCCCCAGTACTTAAAAACCCTAATGCTCTAAGATAATGATATTGGTCATCTTTATTGAAATTATGCTCTAAAAAGTACATTGCTGATGGAACTTTCCCTTCATCTACTAAAGTTAATCCTTTAATAAAACACAAGTCTTTTAGTAACTGTTCTGTATCTTTTGATGGTTTGAGTTTTAATGATTTCCTCAAATTTGCTATTGCTGAAGCTATATCAGCTAATTTCAAATACAATTGTGCTCTTTCTTCATAAAACTCTGATGTGTTAGGAGATAGAAAAATTATCCTGTTATACTCTAGTATTGCTTTTTCAATCTTCCCTTCTTCCATATAAGTTTTTGCAGTTTGTCTTCTTTGTTCTATTTTTGTTGCGGTTAATGCTTGAAAGTTATACTCGACTATCATATTTATATAACTAATTTAACTATTTAAAATCCTACAATAGTCTTCTAGGTCTACAAAATTATCATCGTCAAGGCATTTTTCACTTAGAGTCATTAGGTTTTGTATTATATAATTTTCTAAAGATGCTCCAAATGTTGTAAGTTTATTTTTTAGAAGGTTGTAGTATATTTTTCCTGGTTTTAATTGGGGAATTTCAAACTTTAAATATGTTGTTAGGTTGAATTTATTTGAATTTTGAAGGAGTTTTAGTATTTGAATAAATTCATTTTCTGCTGAGTTTAAAGTTCTTTTACGAGAGATTATAAGGTCAAAGTTGTGACCCTCATTTCGGCAATCTGTAAAGCATTTTGGACAAGATTCTTTGCGGCAGGTTCGACAAAGACGGTCAGCTTTTATTTTACAGTTTTCTTTGATATGTTCCATGCCATAGCTTGAAATGCTGATACTTGGAGAATGGGGTTCTAGGATTGGAGGTTCAGGGATAATAGGTTCAGGTGATGGGGTTTTAAGAGCTTCTCTTTTAATTTTTTGTTTTTCTACATGTGATCTCATTGCAGGAACTATAACTTTTAACGCACCTTCAACTTTTTCCTTTTCTTTTCTATACCTTATTCTAGCTAAAATCCCTTTAACCCTTCTTTGTATCATAATAATAGCAATAAATCTATTTTCTTTATCAAGTGTTTCCTCTTTTTTATTCATAAAATTTTCTCTTCTTTTAACAGCCACATAAGTATTTTTTCTATTTTCATACTCAGCTGATACCATAGCTTTTTGTCTATTCAAATCAATAATTTTCTCTTGTAATGCCGACACTTTCATTGCATAGCTTGATTTTTCCGACATACTGACCTGAAAAGCTTGATTTTTTTTATCTTCAGCTTCTTTGATTTTATTAATAATTTCCTCATGTTTATCACATCCTGTAATCTGAATATTCCTACTTTCCAGTATTTTTTCCATGTTTTTAATCCTCATAAGAAGTTTTTTCTCCATATCAATTTTCCCTTTAAGCTGATTATTAAGCTTAGGGATTTCTTTTTGAAGCATTTTCCCTTTAAACTTCATATCAAGTATCTGTTCCTCAAAGACAATAGGGTTATTTATATCTAAATTCCCAACAATTGCCCTATACTCTTTCTGTACTCGCATTTTCGGGTCAAGTATTTTAAAAAACTCTTCTTCAGAAACTACTCCATCACTATTCGAATCTAAAGTTTTTATAAGTAAATCCTTATCATCATTAGTCAATTTTATTTGCACACTAGCTAAACCTGTTTTGATTTCCCCTATTGTCAAAATTTTATCTCCATCAAAATCAATCTGATTAAATAAATCTCTCAAAGTCGACCCTTGTTTTTCTATTTTTTCCACAACAACATCAACTGGGTTTTCTTTCATCACTTCAGAACCAACAGAATTCAACTCTTCCATTGTATCAACAAGACCATCAGGAAGCATTCCAGCTCTTAAATATTTCCCTTCACCTAATTTTATTATAGCTTTCATCGGTTCAAGTTTTTTTATTTTCTCATTCAATTGTTCTTGTTGTTTTATAAGATTATCTTTTTTTTCAATAAGACTTTTATGTTCATCTATTAGTTTTTTATAATCCACTATTTTTTTCTTTGTTTCTTCATGATAATCAACTTCTGATCTTTTCATTTCTTTACCTGTTAAAAGGATTTTTTCGCATTGGAGTAAACGTTTTTCTTCTTCTAAGATTTCGAAATAAGGGAATTCTTCACTGATTTTTGTACTGAGGATTTTTATTGCTTGAAGCATACTCCCTGAAATTTTATCTGCTGAAAGCCGACTATCTTTGTTTCCTGTATTTTCAGCTAATTGATGTAGTTTATAACATTCAGGGTTTAATGAACGGGGTTTTGGTGCTGGTGGAGCATTTGGGATTGTTTTAACTTTGTCTGGCTCTTGGTTTGGGGGTTTATAATTACGTTCTTTTTCTAAAAGTTTTTTTTGGATATCTTGCATTTTTTTCACATCATTTTCAACTTTTTTTCTTTTGTCTTGGAAAATAGACCCAAGATTTTCTAGGTTTTTCTTATGATCCTCATCGATTTTGAGCTGCTCTTCACGTTTCTTAGCCCGGGCATCTTGAGAAGTTGTTGATTCAATTTTTAAAGGTGGAGGACGAAGTTTTGTATCAGGACTTGGGTTAAAACTTGGAGCTTCTTGTGTAGCTTTAACTGGGCCTTCAACTCTAAACGCAAAAGTTCCAGTATCTTTGTTTTCTTCTTTAAAAAACCCAGAGCCTTGGTCTTGTTTTATAGGTTTTTTACTTTTATCATTTAAAACCTCTCCTTTATCTTGTTCATTTTTCTTTTTCCTTTGAACATCAACATCTTTTTTCATTTTAAGACTTGTCGCTGATTTAACCTTAGCCTGATTCCATTTAGGCTTATCTGCCATGATTAAATTCCCAGATTTCTTTTTTTTTGATGCGATTTCCGCTTTTTTGATTTTGATTAGAGCTTCACGAGCTTTTTTAATCCGCTCATTCTGCATGTCAAGTTCTTCTTTTGTTGGCTGTTGATATTTACTATCTTCATTTTCTTCAGGGTGTTCTTCAATAACTTTATCATACTTTGGTGGAGGGAGATCGAAATGCTCTTCGAAATTCCCAGTTTTAGATATTGAATAATTAAATGTTGCAGATGATGCTGGCAAACTGTCTGTATTTTCATATGCTGCGTCGTATACTTGTTCAATATCTTCTTCTTCTTCCTCTTCATCAAAGTTATCATCTTCATAGTCATGTTCTTTGTTTGGGGTGCTTTGGTATTTTGAAACATTTGAGTTGTAATCTTCATCACTCATGATAGTTTATATAGGATAAGATAATATTTAGATAAATAATTAAAAGAGTTTTTGTGAGAAGATGTTTGAACTTAAGGATTAAGTATGATTAAAATATTGTTAAATCTTAAGTTAGATATTTTATAAGGATAATTTTATTTACCTTTTGGAATTAATTTTTGTAGTCCTTTAATTATAATAGGAAGCTCCTGTTGGTTTTTCAGTTGTATGGATAGATTTTATTTTGATTGTTATACAATTTTGATAATCGATTCAAAGTTTTTTTTTGAAATTAACTTTTGGTTTGTCAAAAATTTTGGTTAAGAATAAATAGTGCTAAGCTGTTTGTATTATTTTTTTCTTTATGAGGTTAAAAAATCAAAACTATATAATCAGATGATCATTTAGCAAATATTATCTTAGTCAAAAAAATATAAAATTTTAATCTAAATTCTCTGCATACATTTATTATTTTCTATTTTAAACTCTTGTTCCAAGTCAATAATTTTTTCAGCAATGCCCGCTTAAATTCTTCTTACCTAATTTTATTCTGATTCAAAATATTTTCCTATATACAACATATCCACTGACAAAATTCACTTTTTGCATATCTTTTTATATATAATACATTTTTAACAATGTCTACATTTTTAAAGACTTTATTTTTAAAGCAGAAAAAAGAAATCAATACAATAAAAAATAATTTCAAAAACATAATCCATATAAACCTTTCTTATTTCTGAATATAAACCTAAATAATACCTATAACACATAATATCCTAAAACATAAATTTGATTCATTTTTCTACAAGATTAAGTGAATATAATGGCAGAAATGGATCTTCAAGAATTATTATCTAAGCAATTTTATGGTGAAGTTAAAACCAGGCAAGGCTTGCATTCAGAAATACTAAACAACTACTCCACATTAAAAATTGATCAAATTTTATCTATCCAGCAAACCTCTCAAGACCCAATCATCCAAAAATTCCTAAGTGCTCTTATTATTACAAAACTCGAAGAAGAAAGCCCTAAAGGATTCCAATACAATACATTGCTTAGTAATGGGAATGAACTTCTTAAATATGCTCCAGAACATGTACAAGCAATAACAGATAGTTGTGATTCAATACTTATATCAGAAGTTAATGAAGCTAAAAATGAAATGGAGGTAATGAATTGGTGTTATCATGGGAAATTAATCAGAGAAAATAGTGGTAAAGAACTTAATGGGATGACTTTGGGGTATATTGATTTTGTCACTTTTCTATGGAATCGAGCTGTTGAAATATGTAATTCTCCAAATGGAGAGTTAATTTTAACAGTTCTATATAGTCTTTATTATGGACAAAATACATTAAAATTCTCAAACCTTGATGCTTTAATTCTAGCTATAGGAGGTTCTGCTTTGAATTATATTGACGAGAAAAACAATATTGATGGGCTTGGCAATGAAAATACCCAAAGAGATATCCAAGAAGCTCATAAAATCCTTTCCTATCTCGAAATGTTAAAAATCGATGATGATACTTTTATTGAAGAAGTTAAAGTAATGAGAACGAAATGCGTAAATATAGAAGCTCCTATAAATATTCAGGAACCAGTGTCCGTTAATGATCCAAATCTTGTGCAAATTCGTGCGGATTCAGACTATTCAAGTTTACCAGATGATCAAATAACCCAAATAAACGCAAGTGATGTGAGGAAAATCGATCCACCCCTTTATGCGATAAAATCAACATATTTTCAAGTCTGCATATACAAAGCTATTTATAACAATAGTGAAGTTGCTGTAAAAATGTATCAGTCTGTACATCATCAGTCTGATTGGACTAAAATCTATAAGGAAATCAGGATTTATCAAAAACTTTCTTCATTATCAAACAATGAAAACTGTTTTCTTAAATATTATGGAACATATGCTGATCCAAATTCTATAAATATGGTTATGGAATATTATCCTGATAACCTAATGAAATATCTTACTCATATAAATTCTGTTAATTATAAGTTTACTGAAGAACTTATTGGGCCGATTTTATACAAGTTGTTAGCTTCTTTTAAAATTATGAAGGATCAAGGAATATTTCATAGTGATATCAAACCTCAGAACTTTTTAGTAGACTCATTTTGGAATATAAAAATCATTGATTTCAGTATATCAATGGTAAAAAATGAAGACATAACTTCAACTGCTACTGGTAACTTTCCAATACAAGGAACTGAAGGGTATACTTCACCTGAAATAGAAAAAGCAAGACTTGCTAAAGGACAAAGCGCATTTCTAAACCCTGAAAAATCAGATGTTTTCTCTTTAGGACTTGTGTTTCTACAAATATTTACAACAGATAGTATAAAAGGTTATAATACTGATGATAAAAAACAAGAATTACTTGAAAAAATAAATAGTCTTCCTTTTGAATGGGCAAGAAGACTCTTAAACAAAATGCTTGATTTTGATATTAAAACTAGAGGAGATTTTACTATGCTTCTTAATCTTATACCAATTGGAATTACCCGAACAATGAATAGGATATCGTAATAAAATTTAGGATTTAGTTTTTCTTTAGTTTTTTTTTTAATAAGTTTTTATTTAGTTAACTATTTTAAGATATATGATTTACGTGAATAGATTGACCTGGCCAAATTTGGAGTGATGTTTCTAACAGAGTTTTTAGAAAAAATGTTACTTGCTTGAGTTTTAGGTTTTAAAGGACTATTTGGTGTTTGACTTGAAGCTCTATTAGGACTTGGGCTTTTATTAGGCATAAGAGGTGTGCTTGGAGAGCTTTGATTAGATTTTTTAGCGCTTAGTAATCTTTCAGCTTGGCCATGATCCCCATTTAATGATACATAATGTTCTTCTGGGGACATTGAATACTTGTTTTCTTCGGATTTTATAAGTTTGGACTTGGACTTTTTCCCTTCGATTTTCCACTTTTTGCAGCTGCTCTCGATTTCAATAAGAAACTGCTGCTGTGGGCCAAGTATACTCCCAGGCCTGCAAATGCGTATCCAACCTATAAAGTCTGGAGCTGGGAAATTATAATGCTTCATAACGTAGATACCTATAAGTGTTCCTGTCCTTCCTAGACCAGCTTTACAATGAACTGCTATAGCTTTTTCTGTTTCTGCTATACGGAGGAAATCTTGAATTATATTATCACTAGGCACACTACCATCTAAAAAATACAAATCATAATGACGGATACCGTTTTTTGTAAATCTTTCTGCTTCGTAGGTTTTGTTGTTAAGACGAACTATTGCTGTTACGCCAATTCGTTTATATAATGTTGAATAATCTTCAGGAGTCCACATTTTTAGTCCACTTTCATCAAATGCTTCTGGTGAAGGGGAAGCAAAAGCTAGGATCTTACCAGGGATGATCCAGTTCCAGTCACCATTTTCTACTTTCTCATAAAATTCATACTCTTGCAAATTGAACTTTTGATAATTAAACCATCCAAGCTCGATACCTTTTTCAAGACCTCTTAAACAATGATAGACTGAACATTTATATGTACATCCACCGTATCCTGCATCTCTAAACTCTATAAACGGGGGGAGTATTGTAAAAGGTGACCAAGCTTCTTTTGCTGATTTTTTCAAAACGACAATCTGAAATGCTCCCATCAAAAATGCTGCATTAGATCTTTTTTGTAAGTTAAGCGAAGTATAATGATATATTTTATATGTATTTGCTGAAGGTTTGACTAATTTCTCTAGTTCTACGCAGAATTTATACATCATCCCTAGGTTCAATGGGCCGAAATCATTACAAAATGGCTGATACACAAGTTCATCGTCTATGCAAAAGTAAAAAGAGTTCTTTTGGTTCCTTGGAGGTGATTTGTCTGAAATCCAGTATAATTTATTGGGAATAATCTCTACTGCTGTGTTGGCGGTCATATATATGAATTATATTAGCTTTAGGTTTTTTATAAAAGATATGTTATAAATTGAAGTAAAAATAGTTATTGTTTTTTGAAATTAAGGGAATATATAGTTGTTTAGAATATTGAGTTTTAATTGATTTAAGTTTTTATTGTTTGAATTTTGAAGTAATTATTTAGGTTTTATTAATTACAGAAGATATGATTGTGATAAAAGATTTTTGGTATTTTGAAAATGAAAGTTTTTGAGAGAAGATATAGAGAGTGAGGGTTTTAGGATATTAAGGTTTGTATGTAAAAAATATTTATTTAATTTGAAAAGATTTCGAGAAGAATAAAAAATTGTTTGATGTTTATTATATAAAATAGATCACCTTATGGTTGATTATTTAATGATTTGGATAATTTTATTGTCAAAACTATTTGGTTTTATATGTATATTTGTGTAATTTCTTATAGATTTCAAAATTTAAATTTAAATTTTCCCATCAAAAAGGTTCTAAAATAAATTCTATGTTGCAATAAAATATCAATACATTGAATTAAAGTCCTTATCGAATTCTAGAGACCTTAATAAGAACTTATAATTGTGTTTACCTCTTCTTGTGTATAGTGATAAGCTTCTTCCCAATTATTAAAATTCAGATTTCCCAAAAATCAAACCTAACTCTATAAAAAAATCTAAATCAACTTAAAAACTTAATATTATAAACTCTTATATATCCATATAATCACTAAAAAATTATTCATACTCCCTTAAACAATCACATTAATTTTATCCTGTCACCATTTAATTCCTTTAAATTATAAACTTAGAAAAAAAACCGCATTGCTAAAATTAAAACTTTTATATTGCGAAAGCTGCATATTTAAATTGTATTGTAATTTCCAAAATAATCTATATATATCATATAAATATCAAAGAGTATTACTAATCTATCATACTTCAGTATAGTCTAAGAAAATTAGGCTCTTCAAAAGTAAATTTCCCATAAAACCCTTCAAAATTCACGATTTTCTTATAAAACTTCTTAATAGCTTCTGGTCTTTTAGCATTAAACTGAATATTTTATTGAAAACTATAATGATTACCATATAGAACTTTTAAATCATTATAATTTTTAGTTCAGATTTTTTTCTTATATATAAATGTATCAATATTTTAACTATAAGTTTATCTTCTCTTAATAAACAAACAGTAAATGTTAAATATATAATGATCTAAGGGCTTTTGGTTATAAAAGAAAATGAACTAGTTATTTCTATTGTGTATTTAAATGAATATTCTAATAAGCAAAAAAATTATGATGTTGTAACTACTATTAACTGATATTATAAAAATAAATCAGCACTATTACTCATACAAATTTAAGTAATAACAAATAAACTGCTTATTTTTTTAAATTTTATTTCATATCGAACTTTAAGAGCTGAGTATTTAGATATTGGCTTAGAGTTAGATTATTATTATTGTATATCGCCAATTATAAGAATTTTTTTTTTTACAGATTAAAAGAAAATGTTTACCTTCGGTGTGAATGGACTTGATTATTTATAAAGTTAGCAAGTTTATGTTTTATGTTAAGATTAGTTGGCAAAAGATTAAATTTCAAATATCATTACTAAAAATTATTGGTTTAAGTATTTTCTCTTGGGTTTTCAAGTTTTTTTTATAGACCCAATGATAAAATTATTGAAATTAAATCTATTTGATGAAGTTTTGGCTTTTGCGAGGATGTTTGAACTTAGGGTTTTTAATACAGGTTAAAAATGCAGGTATTGAGGAAATCTGTATAAATTCATACTGCCATCCTTTATTCTTATTATAAAGTTTATATCACAATAAAGTTATTTGAAATATTCATTAACAATCTTAAATTTATAAGAAATTATTGCCGATTAAGATACAGATGCCCTATGTTTATCAAAACCTCTACTTTGTGGATTTTTCTTAATCCATTTAACTATTGTTGTTGAACAAGAAGGACAGTCTTTTCCAATAACCTGTACGCATTTCGAGCATACAACTTCACATCCACAATCTTGAAGAATTACATCTATAAGATTTGCTTGGCACATAAAACAATAATTTTTATTTTTCCCTACAAGATGGACTTGAACAGATTTTCGTCGTTCCCCACCACTTGATGATTTTAAAATCGACTTTGGTTTAGGTTTATTTTTATTTTCAATCATTTCAGTAAGAAGATCAAAACTCTTACAATATATCCCTTTGTTAACTGTATTTTCTACTGAAGGTCTAGATAAGCCAAGTTTTATAGCTTCTTCAATAAATTCCATTTTTTCTTTAATAAGATAGTCATTAGCGTTTATTGAGTTTGTAGCAGATGGGGAAAAAGTTTTGCTTCCATTTCTTATTATAGTGTGCTTAACAATCCCAGGCCTTATATTATTCAATCTCATAAACTCAAGTACCTGCTCAGGAATTTCATATAAAACTTCTTTAGCCAAAGCATATGGAGTCCCTTTAAACTGTTTATAAGGGACAAATTGCACTATATCTCTTTCAACATTTTTATTATGTTTCTTACTAAACAAAGGGTTCACATCAGCATCTAAAAGTTTCATTGTACTGAAATCCTCATTTCCAACTCCAACAATAATTATACTTAAAGGTAAATTGCATCCAATCGCTAATTCATCAATAGTTTCTTCTAAATCATTAATAATCCCATCAGTAAGTATAAGTAATATAAAATACTGTTGCCTATTTTGTGACACATTTGCAGATTCAGCGTATTCCACGCTTTTCTGTATAATTTCACTAAAATGCGTAGGTCCATGAAGATGTATTTTTCCCAATACCTCAGTATATTTACTCAAAACATCATCAATTCCTTCAATTTCTGGGTCAAAAATATTCTCGTTAATAGCAAAACAATGAGAAACCACATCAAATTTAGGAGGCAACTTAGCACCAAAACCGAAAACTGGGATTTTTTTATCTGAATCATAATACTGTAAAGTTTCCCCAACAGCTTTAATTGCTTGGATATATTCATTAGGTTTTTCAGGGTTTATATGATGCAAAGATGTCTCGTGTGAAGGTTCTCCATTGCTTTTAGTAAAATCAATACCGATTATCATAGAAATAGCACATCCACCATGAACATATTCTAAAAATGTATGTTTTTCTACTATTTCAAAATTCTCTAAAGACAAACGTAAATTTGTATTCCCTTGAGCGTTTTCTAGGTTTTTTTCAAACTTTTTGTTTTTAATGTCGCTCAAAGAAAAAAGGCACTTCCCAGTAAATTTTAATGATTTTTTCGCTTCAAAAACCTCAGCTAGTATCGGCCTTTCGTTATCTTCTTTACACAAATGGCTTAATGATATACTAAACGGTTTCCAAGCCCCATTTACAGAGCTTTCACTTTGGAAAACTGGTATAAATTCTTCATCTGAACTTCTTAACAATTTTAAAACATACGCTTTTTTATGTTTGTCTTCAATAACTTTCCATAACATTGTCACTTCTTCATTACATTTAGACATCTCATCACTATGAACATAAATAATCCCTAAATCTTTTTTCTTAATCACTGGGTTTAATAAAGGTTTAGCTATACTTCTTTGATTTGCACAGACAATTTCATGGATTGTAAAAACATTTGTCCCGATAAGAGCATTACGATTTGGTTCCCCGCCAGTAATATTTTTACTATCATAAACATCTAGTTTAAACCTAAGCTGTTTTTCAAAGCTGTATGCGATTTTAAATGTTGATATAAAAGCTGGGTCGGTTGTTTTATATTGAATTTCTGTACGGTCTTTGAATTCAAATACTCCTTCTTCTTCGACTAAGAAATATGCTACTGGGTCTATTGAACTAAATCGATCGATAACATGGAGACCTGAACATTTTATGGATATTTCAACCATGGTTACTAAATCTAACTCTTCATCTTTTGCTCGAACTGGGAGTTCAGCTAATTCTTCAACTTCATGCTTGTGTTTTGCTTCTTTTAGTGAGGTGCCATATATTTTGGCTGCTTTGCTTGAGCAGGAACAACCCATTTATTATAAAAAATTTAATTTTACCTGTTTTTGACTCTTTTAACAAGAAGTTGGAATCAGTTTCGGGGTGGAAGGGAAGATTTGAAGTGCAAATTTGGTTTGCTAGATCAGAAAATAAAGATTTTTATAAAAAAATTTGTGCAGTTTTAATTAGGGGTTATGATTTTGATTTTAAAATATTATGATTATGATTTGTATATAGATATTATTTTTTTTTAGGATGTTTATTGTGAGAATTATTATTTTGGTCTATGAAGAGACTTTAGTTTTAAGTTTTAGTTAATTTATTGTTTATTACTTGGTTATTAAAAATAATTTCAGCGTTAAAAAATCGGATATTAGCATCTGACAATTTCTGCTGATGTTACTAATAAGTAAATACAATGGAACTCTAAATACAAACTTCCATTTTATCCAATTGATAAAAAAAAAATTAAGCATTTTCATATCTCTTCAAGCAAATCTTTCATTTTAAACTTTTTATAAAACACAAAATAGTATAAAAACAAACTTTCATATTCAAACAATATAAGAAAAGCCCCTGCTATAAATTCATTTCTCAATAATACTTATAAGCAGGGTTATAAACAACATAAACTTTAAATATCCTCTTCAAACTATCATAAATCAGAATTATCTGATAAGATTTAAGCATGTTCATATCAATACTATAAAATTACTTCTTTATTATATCTTAATTCCTATATATACATCAGTTATTTCATCATATAATTAAAAAAAAAAAAATAATCCTTAAAGGAATTTTATCCATAAGTATTTTTATTACAAATTAGATTAAAGTGTTCTTATAAAAAATCCTTAAAGGAATTTTATCCATAAGTATTTTTATTACAAATTAGATTAAAGTGTTCTTATATATTCATTATATAAATGCATTGAGAAAACTGATATAACTAACTAAGTATTAAAATTCTCTTTTGCGCACTTAGAAGAAAACCACAGTTGAACTAAAATGTTTAATAAAGCCAGGCCGCCAATGGTCAAAACAATTGCACTCTTGCTAAAATCTTCAGATAAGACATCAAAAGATTTTTCAGGCATAACTCTTATAAGAAACATATCTAAATCATAAGCAATAACAACAGAAGTTGACTCTAACCAAGTTTCAGTCGTCGCTAGTTTAGAAATTCCTTCTAACTCAATAAAATAATTGGCAATATTAATCGAACTCCAAGGAATATTCGGTTTATATATCGGCAAAGTTGGATCATCAAACAACCCTTCCTCATGATTATCCTCAAGTTTTCTTCTAGGTGACAAAAACGCTGAATCTAAAAGATAAATTTGATTTGACTCAAGTATCATAACAAGACTAGGTTTTGTTATCCCTTGTAAAGTTGTTGTAAATTTCATATCTTTAATCCCATAAGGAAAAACATAAGTCTGTGTAAAAACAGTAACTTCAGGTGTAAACTTTGAAGAATAATCAGTTGAAAACCCACCAGAATAATAACTTTGTAAGACATCGCTAGCTGAATCATCAACATTAGATTTGAAAAACTCTGCTGATATTATTTCATATCTTTCATATTTAATATTCCAATAGTGAATATATAGTTTTTGTTCATGGAATGCTAAATGAATTGATCCTGAGACCTGATCTTGATGAAGTCTATAAATAACATGTCCTGATATTGCATTGATAACATAAACAAATAATTCTTGACCTTTTTGTGATGCTACAGCAAACAAATTCTCATCAGCGTATTTATAAACTAGCCTTGAAGTCCCTGTAGCTATAGCAGGTTGATGTATATTCCCAGCTTTATTTGTGATATAAGTTAATATTTTTTCCCCAGTGCCTAATTTCATTGCCCATACTTTTGAATTTATTCCATTATTATGCTTAAGTCCTTCAATTGACCCATTTTTTGAATTTATAATATAAAAAAATAACTCAGGACCTGAATGCTTAACAACTGGAAGCAATTTAAAGTCTTTATCAACTAAATAAACAGCTGAATCCTCTTCATTTCCAATCTGCAAAACATCAACAGTTTCAATATCATAAATTTGTTCTTTTATTTTTTTTCCTAAAATTATATCCAAATATGTCAGTTTTGTTTTATCCCCATCATTTTCTATTAAAATAGCTTCTTCGTGGCTTAGCTGAACAACTTTTATTAGGTTTTTAACTTTAAGTCTCCAGAAAATTTGACTGTTTAAAGACTGGATTGCGAAAATGTACTCAGATTTGCTAACTGCGATTATGAGTTTTTTAAATGCAAAACTATCTTTTTCAAGAGCTTCTAATTCTATGTTTCTATGATTGATTTGTGATTCAATACGTAAGAAGAAATTAGTTAAAACATCAGACCATGTGTTATGATCTTTTATATAAGCAAAATATTGATTATGAGCATGCATTTCTCTACTTGGGAGTTCTAAAAAGTATAATGATGATGTATGACCAAGACCTTCTTCACGAATCCAACGTATTAAAGTATTACGGAAACATAAAATACTATAATCTTCATATAAAATATATCCAAGAAATTCACCTTTAGAGTTTGTATATCCCCAGAATTTTAATACTGGTATAGAAGATGAAGGTAATGATATTGAAGATGCTTCTAAAGAATAAATTGTTAAAGATGAAGAAGATTCTACAAGCCACATTTGACTATTCTCTGATGGCACATGTTTACCAATTTGCTTAATAATCTTCACTTCTTCTTCAAGAATTTCAACTAAATTCTCACCTTCACAAACATAAAATTTATCAAGAACGCCTTGTATTTTCCCAACCTCCCAATTTATATCTTTAATTTCTCCATTATTTATAACCTTAGCTTTCTTTTCATTAATTGCCACACATGAATCTTTAGCACAAATCACTTCATTATCTTCCCCAAAATCTATTTTCTCAATATCCCAATTTTTACTATTAATCTTCAATATATTCTTCTTTTTATCCATAACAAAAATTGAATCTTTATACTTAAAAACAATTTTCTCAGGTTTAACCAAATAAATTTTCTTCATCAATTCACCTTCTTGTATTGAAATAATTTCTATAGTATTTTCTGTTAAAACAGCAAGGACTTCTGATATACCTTGAGTTATTAAAACTAATTGTAAAACTTCAGGAATATATAAAGACCAGACAATTTGTCCTTCTTGTATAGTCCACATTGTTAAAACTCCTGAAGAATAAGTGAAAATCCCTGATAATGACATTGTAAATAAAGGATAAGTGTCGATTGAACTGACTACCCTTCGCCATTCAAGCTCTCCTGATGGTTTTATCATAGCTAAAATTCCTCTATCAGATATGGCGATTGACTTTCCACCAGTTGTCGCATGAATTTCAATAACTTTTCCTATATGAACTTTGTGCCAATCATATGTTCCGATTTGATCCTGGTAGATGCTTGCTGCTAATGCTACTAAGAGGAAGAATCGAAACATATTGTTTATTATATGGATGGGTTATAAGGGGTTTTTTGTTAAAAAGTCCTAGTTTATGAGCTTTTTAGACTTGGATTTGTTGATGATATGGGATTAATAGTGAATTTTTAGTTTGTTGATTTAAAGTCTTAGTTGATTTATAGAGTTTAAAGATTATAATTGTATAAAATATAAATATAAGGATAATAGTCTTAATGCTAAGATGTGATAATATAAAAATTGTAGTCTTTTTATTCTTGTGACTTGATTCTGACTTATCACTTGGTTTAATTATTTTTTGTATTTTTTAATTCAAAATTGATAGATTAATCATCTTTGTTCTTATTATACTAATGCTACTTATAATTTCTGTTTTGATTGACTTTGTTGTTATCCTGGTCACATTTTTCATCTCTTTAAACATATGCTGTAAGAATATTTTTTTATTGAAATTGTAAAGCTTTTGTACGATTAGTGTTTAATAAAATTATTAATTGTATTCTGATATAGGTAATTTTATACCATGGACTATATTGTAAGATTAATTAGCATTATCACACATTCTCACAGCATCTAAAATTCAAGCATTTAAATTTTTAAATCTCATAAGCATTTTCAATAAGAAATAAACTTATCTAATGTAAAAACTATACAGGTCTCGTTCAAGTAGTATAAACCTAAAATCATCAGCTGGGCATAGAAAACAAGCAGGGAATTATATTATCTCAAAAACAATAGGCAAAGGAACATTTGGTAAGGTAAAATTGGGTACCCACATACTCACAGGTTCTAAAGTTGCTGTAAAAATCCTAGAAAAAGAAAAAATCAAAGACTCTTCAGACAATGAAAGGGTATCAAGGGAAATAAAAATACTTAAATTAGTCAAACACCCAAATATTGTCCAGCTGTATGAGATTATTGAAACTTCAAAAGAATTGTTTTTAATCATGGAATTAGCTGAAGGTGGAGAGCTTTTTGATTATATTGTCGCTAGGTCAAGACTTAAAGAACCTGAAGCATGTAAATTTTTTTCGCAAATCATGATGGGAGTCGAGTACCTGCAAAAAGTTATGGTTGTTCATAGGGACTTAAAGCCAGAAAACCTCCTTATCGACTCACAGAAAAATATAAAAATTGTTGACTTCGGTCTTAGTAATCTTTACAAATCAGGCGAAACTTTAAAAACCGCATGTGGGAGCCCTTGTTACGCTGCTCCAGAAATGATTGCAGGAAAAAGATACCATGGGGCAACAGTTGATGTATGGAGTTGCGGAGTGATTCTTTTCGCAATGATATGTGGTTATTTACCTTTTGAAGACCCAAATACTTCACAATTATATAAAAAAATCCTCACTGCAGATTACAGATGTCCAAAATGGGTATCAGTAGAAGCACAAGATTTATTAAAAAAAATTCTTAATACAGATCCAGATAAAAGATATACAATTGAGATGATTAGAATGCATCCTTGGTATCAAATGTATAACCCAAGAGAACAAACTATATTAATAACCCCAAATCCTATACAAGAAGATGTGTTAAAAAGCGTAGAAGCATTAGGAATCAATATAAACACAACAATAGAAAGTTTAAATACAGGTAAACATAATTATGCAACAGCAGTTTATTGGCTTTTACTTAAAAAAAAAGATGTGGTTCGACCTAAAGTCCCACATCCTCCATCAAAAACCCCTGATTTGATTGTAATACGCAATAGAAAAACTCATGAGTCTTCAGAAAGCACTGGGGCAAGTTATAGTAAAGACCCTGATGCTTCAAGGATTTATGGGAATATAATAAAAGATATAAGGCCAAAACCAGTTAGTCGTATGAGGATTTATGTTCAATCACAATCTCCTAATCCTCCTTCTGAAAATAGACCATCAACATCTTTAGGTAATCATATTCCAAAACAACCTTCTATAGTAAAACCTGTTAATGATTATAGAAACTTACGTAATTTCTATTCAGATAATAGAAGATATAGGATTAGTAATACTAGAGAAAATGCTCAATTTAATCTAGCCCCACAGTTATTAAACTCTTTGAATTTGTCGTATCAAGGAGGATCACCAAGGATTGGAACGGCAGCTGCTGGAAGAAGACGTATGGGTAGCAGCGAAAATTCTCATAGACAGTAACTTGATTATCATATAAAGTATTTATGAAAATAATTGTTTAAAAGATGTTATATGTAAAATAAGGTTTTGCATATTGGCATGGAGATTGATAAGAATTTGAGGATTATTGATAATACATATTGATTGGATTTTTTACCATGAAATGTATTAGATGGGTTATAGTGTGTGGGAAATAATATCAGGTTTTTATTTTCGGAGATTAATATAGAAGTAGTTATTTTTTTTTATGTTTATTTATTGTTGGATTATTAACTAAGATTTGGTTTGATAGAAAATACTAAATTTCAAGGTATGTGTATTATAAACTTATATTTTATAGTAAAAATAGATAGATTTATAAAGTTAAGCAAGTATACAATTATTCACATGCAATATAATAATATAAAACTTTATTAATTAGAAATCTAGAAACCAACTCAATATACGCAGCTGAAATCCTAAGAATAAAACACAAAAACACTAAGGAAGAAAGTTGAACAAGGTAAATATCAAATAATAAAGGAAAATGGAGTTACTTTTAAAGAAAGAAAATATTATAAATATGATGATCAGGAAAGTTTGAGTGTTTCTATTAAAGAATTGAATCGTAATTTATTACTAAAGGATTACTTTAAAGAAGCTGAAGATAAAAAGTATGGGAATATTATATTTGGGATTACACATAAAGAAATTCAAAAATTATTTATAATGAGATTATGAAAAATCATGGTGAATATAGAATGTTTGAGAATAATAATGATTTATGATTAATAATTTTCCTGAATATGGGTCTGTGTTTAAAGTGAAGATTTATAAGAGAAAGGATAGTTTGTTTTGATGCTAATCTGGTAAGTGGGCTGTTAATTTTTAAGTTTGTTGAAGGATACATTTGAAATGATTAAAAACATAATCTTTAGTTTTGAAAATTTATGAATTTCAGAGTGATTCAGTAGTTAGTGTTAGGAATAAAAGTTTAGAAGTTTAATGTAACAGTAAGAATAATGCTTATAAAGTGTGAATTTATTGATGGCTTATAGAATGTGAATTGCATAAGAGTTTTTTTTACATATATAAATGCTTATTTAATCATATATAGAAAAACTAATTATTAAAATCTTAGCAAGATAACTTTGAATGAATCAACTTGATTTATAATAAACCTATAGAATATATTAAAAAGCCAACATTTATTTTATAAAAATCATACATTTCCAATATTTATTAAACCGCAAATAAACTAAACTTTATAACAAAACACACGACCATTCAAAAATCCTAATTCCCTCTAAAATTCATAAACTCCAATACCATTTTATATAAAAACTAGCCTCATCGCAGACAATTCCCAAAAAAAAACCCCTCTAACAATTGTTTCCAGCATTTCATTTCATGATTTCTAATATATTTCCCACTTTAACCTTATAAAACTCCCGATCTAATATGTTTATAAATGGAAGGCAATTTTAGTTTGCTTGATGGATTCGAAGTTTTAAGAACACTAGATTTCGGTCAGACATCAAAAGTCAAAATAGTAAGAGACCCTTTAACAAATGAAAACTACGCAGCTAAAATCCTTAGACCCAAAGACAACTTCATTCCACAAACCTTACAAAATTCAATGCAAGCTGAGTTCCAAATTCTTTCAATAATAAGCCACCCAAACATAGCACGAGTATTAAATTACAACACAAATGGTATTTATCAAAGCAAAAAAAAACCTCCCTACCAGTGCACTTATATATTAATGGAACTTTATCCATATGGGAATTTATTTAACTTAATATCACAAGAGACTCTACCAATACAAGTAATTCGAATGTATTTTATAGACATTCTAAATGGTCTGTCAACTTGTCACATTTCAGGAATTGCTCATAGAGACATAAAACCTGAAAATCTTCTTTTTGATAAAAACTGCAACATAATTATCGCTGATTTTGGTCTTGCTGGGCTTTTACAAGGAAGAAACGGTGATGGTTTTATGAGAACAACTGTTGGAACTTATCTTTATATGGCCCCTGAGGTATTATTAGGCTTACCATTTGACGGGCAAAAAGCTGATATTTTTTCTTTAGGTGTTACTTTATTTATCATGTATTCTAGATTCCCACCTTTTTATAAAGCTGATATCATTGATAGATTCTATAAATCATTTGTTTATGATAATGAAAAGTTTTGGGAATATGTTTCATCAAGGCATCTTCAAGGGTTTTATTCTCTAGAGTTTATTGATCTTATTAATAAAATGCTTATACATGACCCTAAAAAAAGAATAACAATTGATGAGATTAGGGTTCATCCATGGATTAATGGACCTGTTAGTAATATTGTTGATGTGGCTGATGGGATTAAAATGGCAATTGATTCGATAAGAATAAAAGCTGAAAATGCTATGAATAGGCCAAATAATGGGAATGTAGCTTTTAGAGAAGGGAGGTATTATAGATGTGAAGTTGATGATTCATCAAGTTTATCTTTTGAGATTTTGAGTAGGGATTGTGTTTTTAAAGATTATTATGAAGAAGCAGAAGTTTTTAGATATGGAAGTGTTGTATTAGGAATTCCACCTAAGGATATATATACGATATTGTATAATGAACTTTGTTCAAATAATGCTGAAATTGTTGTGAGTGAAAATTTTAATGATATTATTGCGGTAAATTACTCTGGATATGGGGATACTAAGTTTAAAGTTAGGGTTTATAAGAAAAAGGATGGGTTGAAGGTCCTTGATTTTGGGCTTATTGAAGGAAGTAATTTTGATTTGATGGTTATTGTGAAGAGCATAGCTAATAAGATGCTGGAGTTCCAAAATTATGTGAATCAAGATGAAAACTTAGCAAATAGCTAAATAGGATAGATTATAAGAAGGATTAGAATATGTGGGATGATAACACTAAAAAAAAAACACAAAAACAAGTATGGGCAAATACATTAAAAAATCAAGTTTTATATAAAATATTTGAACTTAAAAAACATTAAAAATCTAGCATTTTAAACTAAAAAAATATGCATTTGTTGATTAGTAATATTTAATCGTAAAATACCCTAACAGAAGATGTATGAATAGGTTCTTGGCTTTGATAAAAAATAGTTTCAATAGTAATATTCCCAGAAAGAATCTCTGCTGGAAGCATTTCTTCAGGTTTCGCTGCATAAATAACTTGTTCCCAAGTATTATTACTGTTAGGAATTACAAAACCAAACTCGAAACTCCATTCTTCTATTACTTTCCCTTGAAGTTTAACTTTTTGTAGTAAAGATAATGAAGAAATTTCATTGACCGAACAAAAATGGATTTCCCTTGAAACAGCTTTGCAATCAAGAATTGATTTTGGTATGTGAGCTTCTACTAATGAATTAAGATCCCAATTGTCGTGTTTCCAAAGAACTTCACCTGTTTCGAAATCTTTCATTTTGATAGAGCTTATAGAAAAGCCTGCAAAGACTCCTGACATTTATTATATGGATGATTAGTGATAAAAGGTTTATATTGGAATTTTATTTATTAAGTAAGGTTTTTGGAAATTAGATAAGGGAATATATGAAAAGACATTATTTATATTGGAAATTTAGGAAATGTATTAGTTTTAAAGGATGATAAAATTTGGATGACTAGGGAGTAGATTAGGTGTTAGGGTGTTAAGAGGATGATTAGATTTTTTATTGATAAGAAATTGTGATGAGAAAAAGATGATATATGAGAGATATTGATAAGTGTATGGGGAAGTATTTTTATTGTTGAGGTTTAGATAGAATTAATTGTTTGTGTTTTTTTGGTATTTAAGAGAAGTGTATGTTTTTATAATGAGTTTAATTTAAAGGTATTTATTGCTAGAAGGACATAGAGAGTAATATGTAGATTTGTGTATTGATATAATTTTATTGTTATATATAATAACTCCTAATTCTAAATGTAGTTTTTATGTGTTAATAAAAATATTAATATATTTGTAGTCCAGCAACTAAGTATCATAAAATAATTAAAACTAGCAACTATAAAAAACATCAAATCCAATACTTTGATAAAAAAATATTCCATCTTAAACTACATCAAAACCTCCAAAACAATTTCCAACCTCATCTAAACCCAGCATATCCTCATATTTCATAAAAAATCCTCCTCATTCCATAAAAAAAACCTAACAACCTCAAAAAACTATTCTAAAAAATCCCACAAAAGCCACACCTTCCAATCCAATATCTTATATCAAACCCATAAAACCCTGTAAAATCATATATCAAAAATACCCATAATGAATGAAATAAAAAGTTGGGGAATATCCAAACAATATTTAGCAGCTCACTATTATTTATCCGAAGAACGTCCTATAGCAATATCCGAAGCTCAACGTGCTCAACTAGGAGCTCTCCACCTTCACGCATCTTATGGTCCATACAACTCATCTCTTGAAATTTCAGATCTACTTAACTGTACAATAGCCGAAAAAAAGAAAAGAGCTTCAGAATGGCAAAAACTTGGTGTAATCTCAAGAATAACAGCAATGAAAAAATTTATTGACTTAATAACAAATCTTTTCCCTAACTGGTCACGTTTTCGTAAACTTTATCATGAATTCGAAATGGAATGGTCTAACATGCCTGAATCAAATCAAGGAAAAAGACCTGAACCACCTCGTCCTGTGACAAGAAAAAAACCTGAAAGAAAAGAAATTGATATAAGAGAAGGGACACCTTTAGCGTTTAAAAAGATTTTCGATATGAAAAAATCACGTAACAGAAGAGCTAAGTCGAGGATACAAGAAAAATCTTCAGAAAGTCCAGAATTGATTTTTAGAACAGGAAATGTGAGACAATTGGCTAAAAGTCAATTACCTAAAATAGCGAATAGTTATTATCAGTATCAACAAAAAGATGATGATTATCTTAAAGAGTTTATTGAAGGATTACAGAGCTATAAAGGTGGGGATATTAGGAAGACTAGTGCAACAAAACTTCCTAAAGGTGTTGAAAATACTTGTGTTTGTGATATAAGGTATAAAACTCCTGATATAGATTTTAATAGGCAAATGAAAAATTATAGGAAAAGTTTATTAAATCAAGAATATACTAAACTTACAGAAAGGCCAATGATGGAGAAAATTGGTAATCAGCAGATAATACCGAATATTATGGAAAAAATTAATCAGATGAAAAGCACTATTAGGCAGATTGAAGATGAGTTTTTAACTTCGGGTTCGAAAAATGATAAAACTTTTAAATGAAGGTTTGATATGATTAAAAAATTAGATAAAAGTTTTTTAGATATGAGATGAAGTAGTGGGTTTTGATTTAAGATGGGGTAAGTTTTTAGATATTTGGAAGAGATATAGGTTTAGTGGTTTGTGTTTATATATATTTTTAACTATATAAATTTCTTTATGAACTTGAAGCATTACCTATCTTTTTAATGATAAAACAATCTAAACTAAAACATCATCATGAAAATCTCAAGTACTTTTAACTGATTTGAATATCCTTACAAAATAGAATATGTTATGAGTTTAAAATCAAGTAATTGAATAATGAAGAGAGAAAGAAAATTAACTAGGTTTAGGAGATTTTCAGCATCACCAAATTCAAGTCTTCCTCCTTTAACCCCAAGTTCACACACTCATCATGATCCAACCTATTCTAATCCTCATACAGCTTATTCTATTATAACAGATCAAGAAAAAAACACAGGTCAGAAATTTTTCACAGCAAAACCTCCACAAACTTGTCAGTCAATAAACCCTGAAGACATCACATCTCGGACACTTCCTACAACCCAAGATTTTTATACTCCATTGAAATTAGTTGATCACTCTGATATAACTGAACGTATAGAGTCATATGAGTTAAGGGCGAAAAAAATATTCACGGTTGAAGCCCTTGAAGAAAACTTATATCTTTGGGAAAAGTGTTTAAATGATGTTATGCCTGAAGTAAAAAAATATGATTTAGATATACGTAGAGGGTTAGTACAAATATGTATGCATTTTTTAGAAAATAGTAAAAATATACTGAAATTAACTGCATCGCAAAAACTATCAGATCAATTAGTATTTGACAATTTAAAAAAAACAATAGTATCTCTTAAAAATGAAAGGAAAAATCATATAGAAGAAATCAACGAGTTAAAAGCTATTAAAAAACTTGAAATGGAGCAGATAGAAAAAGAACTTGAAGAAATCTTTGGTAAAAATGATAAGGAAATAAATTCATTAAGGCTAAGGGCGAAGGAACTAAGAGATGTAAATAGTGTGGGTACTTCAAATTTATTGATGGAAATATGGAATTCAATGAACCAAGACTTCGATATTCCTGACCTTAAAAATGAAGACTTCACAGGTTTGGATCCATCAGAAATACCTTTAATGCTATCAAAAAAATTCACATTGATTCAAAAATTTACAGCTAAAAGAATAGCTGATATTATAAACTCCAAAAAAAATACAGATATCAAAACAACTCAAACTACTGGTGAATATATTGACCCTAAAGCTTTTGAAGAACAGGCAAAAAACATAGAAAAACTTCATTATCAACTTAATAGTGCTTTTATATCTATTGATAGATATAGAGAAAATTTCGGATCTAAAATTAATATTCTTGAAACTCTTGAGATTGAAAAAAACTCATTATCAGCTGAAGTTGGGAGACTTAAAAAAGATTTAGACATGATGTCATCAACAATAAGCAAAGCAAATTACGACAACAAAAAAATCGCATCGGAGTTTGAAAGTATCAGAAAAGACAAAGAACGTTTGCAAAAAGAAAAAAACAGTTGCCAGTTAGAAATTATAGACCGAGATAAAAAGTTACAAGAACGTCAAAGTTCTATAGACAAACTTGTTAAAACTATTGAGGATAAAGATGATAAAATTTTTACACTTGAACGACAACTTGCAAAACGTCGAATCAAAACCGATAAACCTGAAGAAGGACCTGAAGCTTCAAAGTCACTATTAAAGCCTCAAAGTAAATTTGATGAAAAAGCATTTATGGATTCAATAAAATCCTCCTCAAGTAAAAGACGAGACTCTTCAAACAACAATCAACCTCCACCTTATCGATTAAACGAAAGCTACTTAACTGATAACACAACAAAATCAAATCTCATAACCTCAAATCCATCATCTTCAATCCAAACCTCAGTAAAAACAACAAAAACAGGGTCTCGGTCGAATTCCCCATCAAAAAATCGCCCATTAAAAAGACTTTCATCAATAGAAGAAGCATCAAGTCCAACAAGTATCTCAAGTCAAGAAACTGGGCCTATCAGCATAAAAAATCGTCAAAACAAACTTGGAGAAAAGGCAAATTCTATAGAATCAGAAACAAAAAGCTTAAAACCTAAAGAAAAAACTAAAAACAGGCCAAGTACTCGTAATGTCGAAAATAACACCCATGAATATGAAAGCTTAGATGAATATGAAATCGGAATCAAACATGAAGACTACCTTGATAGAAACTCTTATTACGAAGATTCTCAAAACTCATACTCAAATGAACATAAAAATACTTATTCCAACATGAATACTAAATCTACAAGCACAAATGAATTTTCTTACATGAACACAATCGACAACTCTAAAAGTGTACAATTCAACGGCATAACCCTAGATATTGAAGAAGAACAATCAAATAAAGATTCAATCCATATGTTTCCATACAATCCAAATCAATATTACGGTTTAAAAGGTGATACATTTTACCATTCACGAAATGCAGTATTTTTAGCTCATCCACGAATTCCTGATATAAAAGACTCTATAACTTTCCAATCTCCATATATTCTTAAAAAATAATTTGTTATTAATAACCTTATCAGCTAATAAAATAACATAAATGGCGGGAATGGAAATAGACGAAGTAATCGAATTGCCTTGGGTTGAAAAATACAGACCCAACAATTTAGAAGACTTAGCCGCTCATGAAGCTATAATTTCAACAATCAAAAAGTTTATCCAAGAAAAAAAACTCCCTCATCTTTTATTCTATGGTCCACCTGGTACTGGGAAAACATCAACTATTCTAGCAGTAGCTAAAGAAATGTATGGGAAAAACTTTTCAAGTATGAGTTTAGAACTCAATGCTTCAGATGACCGTGGGATAAATGTTGTCAGAGAACAAATAAAAAACTTTGCCAGCACACAACAAATCATGACAAAAGGTATCAAACTTGTAATACTAGATGAAGCAGATTCAATGACAAGTGCAGCACAATTTGCATTAAGAAGGATAATAGAAAAGTACACAAAAACAACACGTTTTTGTATGATATGTAATTATGTGTCAAAAGTAATCCCAGCATTACAATCAAGATGTACAAGATTTAGATTTATGCCTTTACCTTCACAAATAGCTAAAGAAAGGATAAGAATGA
This sequence comes from Stentor coeruleus, assembly GCA_001970955.1. Taxonomy (NCBI): domain Eukaryota; phylum Ciliophora; class Heterotrichea; order Heterotrichida; family Stentoridae; genus Stentor; species Stentor coeruleus. The sequence continues at coordinate 30,366 of MPUH01000117.1, forward strand.
TATCACAATGTGAAAGACTTGATATAACAGAAGATGGAATTGATGCACTTGCTGAATTAGGTAATGGAGATATGAGGAAGTATTTAAACATACTTCAAAGTACAGCTATGGCTTTTCAACATATAGACTCATATTCTATTTATGCATGTACTGGTAATCCTGATCCTATATTTATGAATAGGGTATTAGAAATTTTATTATCATTAAATTTCAATGAGATTTTTGAAGAACTAATGAAGAAAAAAGTTGACTTTGGGTTTTCTCTTTGTGACATACTTAGAGAACTGCATAAAAAATTAGAACAAGCATCTTTCGATGATAAAAAGAAAATGTTTCTTATAAAACGCATGGCTGAAATCGAAATGCGTCTCGCTCAAGGAGCTAATGAGAAAATCCAACTAGGATCCTTAATCGGGGCTTTTATCGAAGTACGTAACCAAATTTAATATAATCACATTTTCCTTTATATAGTAATTATAACCATATATTCAAAACTAACTAGTTATTGCTTAGACTTCTTTTCAATCTTTTTCTTGTAAAACTCCAACTCTGGACCTTCTAAAACATAGCCATCAGCTCTTCCACTTTGACCTGGTCTTGAAGATATACAAGCTAAAAGCCTACCAACCTTAAATTCTTCTTTTACTAATGGGTCGATATATAAATTTTTACTAAGTTCTTCCCATTTCTTTTTCTTATCTTCCCAGACCTTCTTAGCTTTTTCTGATTGTTCCTTCTTTTGTTCAGTTTCTTCTTTGTCTTTTTTGACTTTTCCTAGATCGACACCATACTTTTTCGAATAAAGGGCTTTGAAAGGTGTTGCGTCTATTTCGACTATGGTGTTTTTTGTTAGAGTATTAGTTCTAACTAGTTCATTGTTTGTTGCATTGTAGACAACCCAGAGAACACGGGATTTTGATGCTAGGTTTTCGCTTGTCCAGACGAAATTACCTACGTCTAGGCGTAATGCACGGTATTTCATATTGCCTCCCCTACACCTTACAACGTGAACACGTTTATGGCCGATTTTAGTCATTGCTGGCTGACGGGCCTTTTCGAATGCACGTTTTTTTTGGTGAATGGGCATACGGCCTCCTGTCTTCCTGCGCTTGTGCCTTGAGTCCCTGGAAATTCCCATTCTTTTATAAATGGCTTAGAATCATCCAAATTTACGAAGGGTTAGCTTATAATATGTGAAGTTGGAAGATTTTTTCTAATTTGGAGGGGTTTAAGATTATAAAATTTAGTTTTAAATGAGGAAACTGGTAAGTTTTAGGTGTAAAAGAGCAAAAGTTATAATATTTTTACTTGGGTTATTAAAAAAGTGATGCAATTGAGTTTTTTATGAATGGATTGAGTAAGGGTTTTTGAGTTTTGTGATATGATTTGAAGATTTGGCATGCGAAATGAGGTATTTTTTTAATGAATTATTGTTAGTGTGTGAACTTTTGATTGTAAATGTAAGGGAGAATATGTTTGTGAAATAATATTTTTATTAAGTTTTCTGGAGAGATTAGGTTTAAAAGTAATTTTATGTATTTTTTTAGGGTATTTTATCTGTTTTATATAGTGAATAATGATTTAGGTTTTTTTATGATTTTGGATTGGCAGCTGATGATATTTGAATTTAGTGATAAGCATGATGTTGAAATGGTTTAAATGTAAATTTGATTAATATAAAAAGATTTTGATTTTTAAAGTTTCTAGGTTTGTATTGACAAATTTTAACTGTAAACTGCATATCTTTGGTTGCTTTTATTTGAAATAATATTATTTGTTAAATAAATTCAATCTTTTGAGAGAATAAAGAAATTGTATTAAGAAATACTTAAGAATAAGTTTTTTTTTATATGCTAAATAGGTTTAAAGTTTTGGGAATCTTGTTATTCTTATATATTAAAAACACAAATCAGTTGAAATTTATTTGATAAGATAAAAGATTGTTATGAAATAAAAATAAAGTAATAAATTTGCATGGTACACAGAAATATATCGTATAATTCTAAAGCTATAATATATCTTTCTCAACAAATTATAGAATTATTATTTTTATTAACATTTACAGTTAAAAAACATAAAATACTTCCAAGAAATAAAATTATTTACAAAATCATCTAAATATTAACTGGTAAAAAAATCCTAGACTATAACCATGCTTATAATCACAATAAAAAAAAAACATAATTATCTATCTAATCCTTACTTCACTACTATTTCATTATTATCAATATATAAAATCATAAAATATTCTAAAGCATTTCCAAAATTAAAAATCATCCAACAAAAAATGTACTTTTATTCCATTTCTTTTTTCTATTTTATTAATTATTCACTATAAAAAAATGTATAAAATAGCAACAAACTATTACTCAAACTTACCCTAATACAATAAAATTATTCTAAATTTTTAATCATAATCAAGCCATGCCTAATTTCCTACATATTATTTATCTAACTTTTTTTTCATAACTATTTTCCTTTTATTCCTACAATTATTAAAACTACTGATACTACCTTATTCTCTTCCCCTTTTCTATACTTTAACATATTTATTAAATATTTTTATTTCACTTCCTTCTTCAAATTTTTTCACAACTTCTAATCTTCTTTTTCTACTCTAATTCTTTTCAATCCTTATTCTCATCATTATCTTTACCTTTTACCCACTTCTAATATTTTTTTCTTTATATTCCTATAACCTTTATACATCCCTATAGCTTTCTATTTTTATTCCCTTTAACCCTTATTCTAAATGAAAAAAAAAACTATCAGAAAAAAATCAATCTATGATTTGAATTTAAATCATACCCGATACAATAAAGAAAATTAAATCCTACATCGGGTTTATAAATTCTTGATAATCATACACTTTTTCAATCCATTTACCTTATCCACACAAACAGATTTCTATCAAATTCATCTTTTAAGCTCAAATCCCCAGACAAAGTGTAATTAAGTTTATAATAATCATACTTTTTTTGTATATAAAACAATACTAATCATATCTTGTTGCATTTAGTTGATATTCGAATCATTGTAAAATAATTAAAAATTTCTATGGGAGAACAGAGCGATGATGATTTTTTTAATAGTTTCCCTGAGCTAAGTCTTACTATGGAATACTCGGCAAACAGAAGGTTTTCTAGAACCAGCAAAATTCTTGCTGAAGGGAAGTTCAAGTCAATCTTCTTAGGCTATGATAATGACTTTGGAAGAGAAGTCGCCTGGAGTAGGATAAATACCAATGGATTGAGTGTAAAGGAAAAAGCTGAACTAATGGAAGACTTTAGGTTGTTTGAAAAACTTGACCACCCGAGCATACTGAAACTCATATACTGCTCGGAAGACCCGGACAAAAATCAAATTGTCACAATCACAGAACTTACTACCTGCACATTAAAACATTATTTAAGGAAAAAGATGAGACTTATTCGCTTAAAAGTTATAAAACGATGGTGCAAAAGCATACTAGAAGCAATTAAATACTTTCATGCCCGTCAGATTGTCCATAAAAACATGAAGTGTGACAATATTTTTATTGGAGCATCAGATGGCGATATACGTGTTGGTGTTATGGGATATACATCTAGGAAAATTGATGATCAGAAATATGATCTCAAATGCTTTGCCTTAAGTTTAATTGAAATGTGCACACCTTTAGACCTTGATTATACAAAGGCTAATATGAAGACACCTCCAAGAGAAATGAGCATGATTGAAAACCAAAATATCAAGAATTTTATAATCTCTTGCTTCAGCGAAGATAGTGCTGATAGTTTATTGAAGCATAATTTTTTTACTTCTGACGACCTTGCTGATAATTTACCAATAAAACTTGTCCCGATTGAAGATTTTTACGAGATATCATTTGAAGAAAACCCTAAAGGTCTGAAATTTATTATAATTTTAAAGAAAAACTGCGAAAGTCTTGCCAGGCATGAATTCAATTACTTTGAAGATGTCCCTGAACAAGTAACCGAGAGCCTTATAACTAAAAACAACGTTCCTGGCAAATACTTTACCGATTTCTTAAATGCTATTGAATTAGAGTTACAAAGATTCATGAATTTAGAAGCAACTAATAAACATATCGATATTTTTAAAGCTTCAACTTGGAGCCCTTTCCATTTTACATCCGACAAAGTTTCTAAAAATTCTAAAATCAGTATAAACCTAGGCATACAAGATTTACTTAATACTAGCAAAGTTAAACTTGATATGGTTTATGATCATGATCTTGATACCCCACAAGCATTAGCTGAAGATATTGTCCGACAACTTCAATTAGACACTTCTGAAATAAAGACAATCAGTAAACTCATCACTGAAAAAATCGCTTATTCCGAATCGGAAACACACAGTAACTACTCACAAGACTTATTAGATCTAACCTTAGAAGATAATATCCATTCCCGACCAGGTCTTAACAGTACAAATGAGTTCTCAATAACATCAGAAAACTCTTCACTTAGAAATAGTTATGAACCAAAAATCCCAGACCTTACAAAATCTAGAAGCCTTTCACCTATTAATGAAGATTCAAAAATGTGTAATAAATGCAAAAACCTGAACTCAATAATTATAAAAAAGTTGTCATAAAAAATTAGTAAGTTTTATATAAGTTTTTATGATTTTATAAGAAATATTTGACTTCAGAAGTAGTTTTGATTGTTGATAAGGTTTCGGTTGCTGAGGATAATGTGGTTTTTAAAAGATAATATTTGGAAAGTACGGAGGATGTGCTGAAATCTTTGTTGGATTCAAGTTCTTGGAGCTTTTGGACCATGATATTTTGTTGGGTTTCTAAGGAGGTTATGCTTTCTTGAAGTTTTTTCATGAGTTTTTCTAGACGCTGGGCTGTTTTGCAGAAGACAAGATGTTTGACTTGGTTTTCATTTGGACTTTGTAGAGGTTACATGAAGAGATTTTCGATTTGCAGGTCGAGAGGGAGGAAAGATAGAGTGGTTTGGATCCCTTCGATATAGGGTTTGGAGCTTTCGTAGATGTTTGTGAATTGGGATGAGGCTCTTTGGAATGCGTTGACTATTTTCTCAGCTTCCCAAGGTAGCGACATTGTATTTTATATATAAAATGGTTAAGCACAATAACGTGGTTCCAAATGGTCACTTTCGTAAAGACTGGATGAGCTACGTTAAAACTTGGTTTAATCAGGCTGGCAGAAAAGACAGAAGAAGGAAAGCCCGGAGCTTAAAAGCCTCAGAAACTGCCCCAAATCCCTTGAAAGCTTTAAGACCACTAGTCCAAGGGCAGACAATCAGATACTGCTCGACAACCAAAAAAGGACGAGGTTTTTCTCTTCAAGAAATCAAAAAGGCTGGGCTTACTGCACAATTTGCAAGAACTATTGGTATTAGAGTTGACCATAGAAGAAGAAATAAAAGCGCAGAAACTTTAGAGAGAAATGTAAAAGAGCTCAACTTTTACAAATCTAAACTTACACTCTATCCACTTAAGGCTGGAAAACCAAAAAAGGGACAAATTAATGACTCACTCCAGAGTTAAATTATAGTTAGATAATATACAGGGTAGAAATGTGTTGGTTTATGATTAGATTTATTATTTTCTAAACTTTGTGTAAGCCATCAGAGAAAAATGTTATATTTTATATATAAATAGCTATGAGGAATGAAATCATAGTTTTTTATAATAATTATTATAAACATTCATAATAATCATAATAATACAAAAAATCCTCAACAACAACATATCCTAATTCATAAGTCAAAAAAATACAACTAATTAAAAAAATGAGCTTAAAACACTATTATTTTGTGGAAGTTTTTGCAAAAACATAAGAGCTTCATCATAATTCTCATTATTATCCGTCCATATCATCCCAGGTTTATCATCTTTCGGGCTATCAAAAAGCTCAGCCGAGACCTCATTAAATTTGTTTTCCTCCTCCACTTGTTTAATACCAAAAGGGTTTGTCTGAGGTACTTTAGTTATTCCTCCAAAGACATTATCTTTATTAAATTGAAAAAGTCCTCCAATTGTATTAGTTTGTTTAATAGAAGAAGTATTACTAAATGGGTTTTTCAATGGAGGTAAATCATTTTCATCATCTGAAACTATATGTTTAACTTCATTTTTAATAGTATTCTCATTAGGTATAATCTTGAATGTTTTCATAACAGGCTCTGGAAATATTTTCTCTATTTTATCAGTGCTCAAAGACAGAATCACATTTTTTTTACTGTTTTTATGAACTTTTTCTATATTTTCTGTTTGACTAAAACTATTACAACTTTCTTTTTTTAATTTCTTTGGCTTGATTTTTAGCTTAGAATCCCCTACCTGAATAGAAACAGTGGCAAATGATATCGGCCTAACTTGAACTTTCTCAGTAACAACCATATTCTCAAATTTCTTATATTTCGGACTACAATAAACTTTTTCTCCCTGTTCAAAACATAATATTTTCTTATCAGGAACTTCTGCAAGTATTTCAATCTCAGGGATTTCAAATGTTATTTGGGTATTAGAGCTTTCAAGTTTACCTATCAGTTCTAAAGCATCATCAATTTCATTATTTTTCCTTATCAATAAAGCTTTTAAATGTGTATTTTCATTGATAACCACCCTAAGATTTTCTTTAGCTTCAATAAGCTTCAAATCACTATACACCTCATGTTTTTTCGTAGACATTGTTTTTATTTCTTCCATAAGCCTCTCAACCTTAGCATGTAAATTCGCATTTTCCCTTTTAAGCGACAAGTTCTCAAAATCCACATTTTCCATTTTCTCCTGCATTCCTATAACCGCTATAACATTACTTCTTATCTCTTGTCGTTGTTTATGTTTACATCTAGCCATCTCAACCTTCATATCTTCAATAATTATATTTTTTTCCTCAATTTGAACTTCAAATTCTTTTATTTTCCTAAAACTATCTTCATCAATATCCCCTTTCTCACTTTTATTCCTTAAATATTGCATACTACTATATGCTTCATGTACTTCAAAAAGCTTAGCTAATTGTTTCTGATCTTCAGGTGCATTCTCAGCTAAACCTTTAACAAAATGCATAATAACAGCTTGGACTGCAGGTTGATAAACTTTAACAAGTTGTGGTGAATAAAAATCATCTAAATTCCCAATATTTTGTGAATTAAAAGATTTTTTAAATTCAGAAGTTTGGGTTGTATATTCTAATTTACTTCTGAATTCAGCATATCCTATAGTTTTCATAACTATTCCATCTAAGTCTGAAGATTTGTTATGTAAACAAAGGAGACCTAGGACTAAGGCAATTAAAGATTGATCAAAACCTTGATTTTCTAAGAATTTAAGAATAGTAGGTAAAGAGTTAAAAGCACTGTTTAGAAGTTTTGAAGATGATTCTGTAGATTCGTGAAGCCATACAATAAGAAGACTTGATAAATGTTTTATGTTAGAAGTTGATGAGGACATACTTTCGATTAATAAAGAAAAAACTTTTGAAAGTAAAGTTCCTGAGTGTAGGTCTATAGGAAGATGTACTGCAAGTTGTTTTACGGAATTATTAGAAAATATTACTTGCTCTAATGTTCGGCATAATGAAGGGAGAAGTTCATGTTTTGTGTTGAGGATTTGAAGCAAAGTGTTATTAAAAACTCCTAATGTCCCTGGGATTTCAATATAGTTAGGCATACATGTAACACGGGATATGAAGTTTTCAGCTATTTTTTTACATCCTGATATGAATATGTTAAGAATCTCAGTGTTTTCTTTATAATTTCCCCCTAAAGCACAATATGTTAACATACAGTCTAAAGTGTCACTATAGTCAGCATGGGCAAAAGATTCAATTTCTCCTGAATTCCCTTGTAATAAAACTTTTAAAAGTTTTAAAGCTGGAAGGTTTTGATCACCTGAACTGGGATATGAAGTTTCAAAAATTTTAGGGATGAGGATTGAGAAATGCTTTTGATTTGCTTGATGGATTGATGATGATCGGTTTGTACAGGCTAAAATTAGAAACTCGAGGATGGGTATTTTATTAGCACTATCAAGAAGAAGGAAGACTGTACGGGTTATTGAAGGTATTTCACGAATATAATCTTTATTAAAGTCGGTAAGTAAAGTTTTCATAAGTTCGCAACAGTCTTTGACTATGACTGTATCTTCTTCAGACATGATTTCAGAAAGGATTTCAAAAATACCTTGGAAAGCTAAAAGTTTGCAGATATCTTCGTCGTTTTGAGCGATTTTCTTCATAAGTAAAATGCATTCTGTTTAAATCTTACCGTTTCTTAAGTAATCAGATGGTTCTTTTAGTGTGTCTAATAAATAATTTACTCTATTCGGCCGCTCATTCAAGTATTTTGGCAGAGCTCCACCAGCTGGGAGTTTTTCCAATATCTGCATAACAGAGAATTTATACATAGGATTCTGACTCTCCTCTAATATTCTCCATAAAAACCCCAAAAACTCTTCATTCTATTTGCTTCTTACATTGAAAAAAATCGGGTTCTTATCAATAGCATTTAAAGATATATCAAGCATATTCTGTAATAATTCAGTAGAAAAACTTTGTTCTAAAGCTTCCTGCCAAACTTCTGATAAATTGTTTAGAATATCATATTTCTCACTAGCTTCAACTAGAAAGTCTAATAATGTTCTAAGTTCATCTGAGAATTGAAAGGATTTTAGTTCTTGTGAAATTGAAGTGATAAATGATAGAACTTCAGATTCATTATCAAGGTCTGGCAAACTGTTTATATCAAATTTACGATGTTTAGACCCAAACATTGAAATGATCCCTTTAGTAATGAACATTTTTATTATATGGTTTTTAATATTAGTAAGGATTTATAGTATAAGAATTTGATACTAAGATTTGTTTGTGAAAATGTGTTTTACCCTTTTGAAATTAATAGACCTTATAACATTTTTTATTAAGTCTTTCTTAAACTAGATTTTATTCATATATTTAAAATTCAAAATTTGATTCAAAAATTAAGTTCCATGATTAAGTTATAAATTTACTTTCAAATAATAATTACAGTTTATTCATTGAAATTATAACAAATACTAGCTCGTCTGTAAATCAAACAAAATAAAACTCTCTATGATGAATAAACGTCAAAATTCATATAAACACCTATAAAGAATATGGTTTAAAATTCATAACAAAGCTCATAATTCCTAAAATAAACTTATACAAAGCCAATAAGCTAAACCTGATGTTTATTATTACTTTTAACCATTTACCAAAGTAAAAAATTCATGGTGGAAAAATTTGTTAGGACATAGTTCATAAAGATAATAAGTGTCTTATAATTTAGTAAATGGAACCGAAAATCACACCTTATAAAAGACACACAGCCTCAAGTATTTCTGCTAGTACTAGAGAAAGAGCAGAAGCTGCTAAAGCCTATATCCAAGGAAAATACTTTAAACTTAAGCGTCAAGACTCAGAGAAAAGAGAGTGCTGGGACGAGCTTTACAATAAAATGAATGTTATGAATCTTTCTGAAGTAGAAAAGCAAATGATAAAACAAGAAATCTTGCATAAAGATGCTGAACAAATGAGACTCCGACGCAAACGTATGACCGTATATGATTTTGAGTCAATTGCCATAATAGGAAAAGGTGCATTTGGTGAGGTAAGAGTTGTAAGAAACAAGCAAACCGGAGAGATCCAAGCTATGAAGAAAATGATTAAATCTGAAATGATAAAAAAAAATCAAGTAATGCATGTAAGAGCTGAAAGAAATGTTTTATCTATAGCTGAAAATCCATGGATAGTTGAATTAAAGTATTCATTTCAAGATGAAAACAGTTTGTACTTAGTTATGGAGTATTTACCTGGTGGGGATTTGATGACAATTCTTATGAAAAGGGATATTTTACCAGAAGATGAAGCTAGGTTTTATATAGCAGAAACAATTCTTGCAGTAGATAGTGTCCATAGGCTGAATTATATTCATAGAGATATAAAGCCTGATAATGTTCTAATCGATCGTTCAGGACATGTTAAACTATCTGATTTCGGTTTATGCAAACATAACCAGCTTATTGAAGAGTCTAATAGCATTAAGAAAATGAATGATGAAGAATTCAAAAAAATCTCAAACAAAACCGGAGATTTCAAACGTAGTAGAGTCCTTGCTTTTTCAACTGTAGGAACTCCAGATTACATAGCCCCAGAAGTTTTTAATAAGCAAGGCTATAATCAAACTGTAGATTGGTGGTCAATTGGTGTTATTTTCTATGAAATGGTTGTTGGTTACCCACCTTTTTTTGCTGATGAACCTTCTATAACATGTCAAAAAATCCTTCATTGGAAAAAAACGTTAAATATTCCAAGGGAAGCTGGTTTATCTAAAGATGCTATTGATCTTATAAGGAAATTAATTTGTGATCAGACAGAAAGACTTGGATGTCGTGGTGTTGATGAGATTAAAAATCATGCATTTTTTAAAGGGATTGATTGGGAACGAATAAGAGAAACTAGAGCACCGTGGGTACCAAAAGTAAGGATTATTTAGCTTAATGGGGAAACTGATACATCAAATTTTGATAAATTTGAAGAAACTGAACCTTTGTACCCACAGGAAGTTAAGAAGAAAAGATTTAAAAAGGATAGGAATTTTATTGGATATACTTTTAAAAAAGATGAAGAAAATCAAAGACTGAATCTGGTGAATGCTTTGCAAGAACTTGAAGCTGTTAGGAAGTCAGGAGTGAGGAAATCCTCAGCACCTGTGAAATATTTCCAGAACAAAAGTGACGCTTATTAATTAAGATTTATTAGATTTTTAGAGCTGGTTTGGAGAAGGTTGTGTTTTGGGTTTTAATGTTTATAGGAGTATTTGATTTTTTCACACAATTTTTTTGTAATAATTATCCTTTATCCGACAATTATATGATTTACAATTAAGACATTTAATTATTAAAATGGGTATCCACTTGCGATAACTTTATTGCATTTACTGCAAGAGTGTTGAAACTCCTGATATTTATCCCAATTCTCAAGATCAGAGCATGTCTCAACAAAATTACTAACACAACATATAAGTTTCCAAAACGGCAAAGTAGGCATTTTAATCGTAACTTCAGTTGTCGTATCTAAATCACAATATGGACAATAAACTCTACAAGGTAAAATCCCAAGTTGAGTTGTCTCTGGGATTTCTTCTTGAGTATTCATTCCTAAAGTTGTAAAATTTTCATCAGGTTTTGTAGCACCATTATAATAATCATTAAGTTCACTATTTTCATTTTCTTGGAAATCTTCTTCAACTTCTGAACAAGATTTTTTTACAAAAGAACCTGTTGATGATCTTGGGTCAGTTGTTGAGGCGAATAATGAGTTTTTAGGAGGTGCTGATAATGTTTGGATGATTTCTTCGTCGTCAATACTATCGAAACTTGTATTTTCTTTGGTAAAGCTGTAGATTTCGCTTAGGTTTCGAATAACTACGCTGGGTTGGCGACGATGAGTTGGTGTGCTTTTACTTTGTATTAGTCCAGGGTATTTGAAAGGTCTTGTTTGTGATGCTTCAGGGTTTGGAGTCATTATCGTGTCTAGACTGAAATTTGAAGGTCTTGGTGTTGGACATTTCGTTTCTTCAGATTTTGTTTTTTTAAGCAGTACTAAGTATTGATTAAACGATAAATTTCTAGGTACCTTATTGCCCGCCTTAGTATTTTGCATTTATATCTAGTCTAGCTTTACTTCAGGTAATGTGCGTAATTATATAAGTATTTTTATTCACTAATATAATTTTATAGTAATGATAGAATTTTTTTTGATAAACTCAGTGAATTTATTAGTTTTCTAATGGAAAGTATGATGTTAAATATTGTGAAATAAAGATTGTCTAAAGTTAGAATAATTTATTAATGTAGTATATTTTATGCAGTTTTATTATATTAAATAAGAATAGAATATATCATTTAGGTATAATTAGTTTAGTGTATTTAGATTTAGTATAATATATAAAAAGATAACTCCTTCAAAACTATTATTTTCTACTAATAAACAAAATCCACCCATTTCATAAAATCATTTAAATTCCCTTGTTCTTAAACACACAGTTCATATAATAGTTTCTAAATCTAATAACAAAAACTTATTCAACTCAATATCCTCTTATCATAATTTCCATACACTATTTTCCAAATCCCAAAAAATTCATTCCTCCATAAACAACTCAACCCGCCATTCATCAAAAAAATCTCCAATCTCAACATATCATTCATAACAACTTATCTATTAAACCCATTGGTTTTTTCCTCTTAGTTTCCTCAAGTTTATCAATGAAAAACCTAAAAATACACAAAGCTAATATTCTTCAAAGCAATGAGTCCAAGTACATAAATTCATGTATATCCAAATGGCTACAATCCTTCTTATAGTTAAAAATATTAATCTAAATCCAATAGTCTGATTGAAACACCTCCAGAAATTTTACCAATCGTCAAATCCCAAGCTATAATTATCATAGAAATAACTTTACCACATAAAATATGATTATTAATTAGATGTCCAACAAAAAGTGTATTTAACACTAAAAGTACTATAAAAAAATCATATCCCCAATAAAAGTTTCAGTATTCATATACCCATCTATAATATCATAATCCACTAGATATAAGAATATATTCCATCTAACAAATCTTCTAAGAATTGCTGAAATAAATTGAACTATTATATATAAAAGAAGCTCAATCATATGATTTTTGATTTAAAATTTTTTCTTGTCATCTATAGAAAATTATTCCTATTCCCACTACTGGGTTAAAGTGAGCATCTGAGATAAAACATATTAAACATATTGCGTATAATAAGAAAATACCTATGGCAAAGGCTTACCCGCGCTTATACCTACAGTAAAAAGTAGGAGAAATATGCTGACTACTTCAACAAAGACCCTTATTAGCATATTTATTTAGATAGTTAGAAACCATTGTATTAGTTTCTTGTATGATTAGAAGAGAAAAAGAGTATTTTTTAGGTAAGAGATGATGCTTGAGAGTTGGGTAATTAAATTTTGTAAGGATGGATATAAAATAGTCTAAATAGTTCCCTTAAGACTGTCTTCAACAAATAATAACAGAACTATTCAATAGTAATCCTAATTATATATCTTGGGGGGCTAGTTAAGTTAAGTAATACTTANAGAAAAAGAGTATTTTTTAGGTAAGAGATGATGCTTGAGAGTTGGGTAATTAAATTTTGTAAGGGTGGATATAAAATAGTCTAAATAGTTCCCTTAAGACTGTCTTCAACAAATAATAACAAAACTATTCAATAGTAATCCTAATTATATATCTTGGGGGGCTAGTTAAGTTAAGTAATACTTATAAGCATACACTCTGAAATGTGAAATGGATGGTAATATAAATGCAAAATAAACCTGTGGCCAAAATTCCTGCACAATTGTACGTGGGCGGTCTCGACAGCAAAGTATTAGAAAGTGATTTATACAATTTGCTAAAACGCTTTGGGGAAATCTCGAATATTAGGCTTTGCCGTGGTGCTGACTCAACCTACGCATTTATCGCATTCAAAGATCCAGAAATAGCTACTCAAGTACAACGTGAACTTAATGGCTACGAGTTTCGTAATAAGCATATCCACATCTCAAAGGTCATTCAAAACCAATGGGAATATGTGGCTAATATCTTCGTAAAAAACATCCCTGAGTCAATAACCCCAAAAGATTTTGGAGAGCAATTCATTAAATACGGTCCGATAATTTCATGCAAATTATGCCACGATGATCAAGGAAAGTCTTTAGGCTATGGCTTTGTCCAATATGAAACTTCAGAATATGCTGAACAAGCTATAAAAAACATGAATGGGAAGTTCTGGCAAGGTAATGAACTTATGGTTCAGAATTTTGTCCCATTTGGAATGCGAATTAGTGCTACAGCGAATTCGAATTTGTATGTTAGAGGTTTTCCAGCATATTACACTGAAGATGATCTGAAAGATGCTTTTGCCCCATATGGCAAAGTACTTTCAGCTGCTAAAATGTTAGATAACAGCCGTGCTTACGGATTTGTCTGTTTTTCTAGTGCTCAAGAAGCACGTTCAGCATGTGAGGGCAAAAACAACACACACGAAAAAGACTTCACATGGTACGTAACACCCCACATGAGTAAAATCCACAGGAAAAAAGTTCTAAGGGAGCAGTATTTAATGCAAGTGGAAGAATGGAAGAAAAAAAACTTGTACATTAGAAACCTAGACAAAAGCATAGATGAAAGCAGATTAGCTGATATATGCCGGGAATACGGCCCAATAAAATCTTTAAAAATATGCAAACTTGAAAATATCAAATATGATGCTGAAGGTAACTGCACTAAAGAAGCTGTGTCAAAAGAAATCGCATATGTGCATTTTGAACATGAACATCATGCAAACATAGCTTTAAACGAACTTCAAAAAAAACTTATTGAAGGCAAAAAACTATATGTAGCTAAATGGAAATCTAGAGATGCATTAAAAAAGCTTATATTCCAATCTAAAGCTCAAAAAAACATGAAGTTCCAATCAATGACTAATAGAAGTTATTTACCTCCAAGAGCTGTACCTATGATGCCACTTATGGGAAAACCTAATATGATGCCATTTCCCCAAATGCCTAGAGGACGTGCTCCAAGGACTGTTAATTATCATCAACCTCCAATGCCAATTGTACAAGAACAAAAAAAGCCACAAGCTCCACGTATTGAAGGTGTTGAACAATATACAACAAGAGATTTAGGTGAAAAATTATATCCAATGGTATTAAAAATCACAAATCAACAGGTTGTTGGGAAAATTACAGGCATGTTGTTAGAAATGGATAAATTTGAAGTGATAAATCTGATTAATGATGAAAATATACTTAGAGGAAGAGTTAGAGAAGCTGTTGAAGTACTGAAAAAAGCTTGGGCTCAAAGGAAAACTTGGCCATGCTCCCAAATCTAGGGTAATTAGTTAATTTTCTTAGGTTATTAAAAGAATCATTGAATTACAAATTTAAATTCAGATGTGGGTTTGGGTTCCCTTTAAGTATTTCTTTTATCATTTGGTCCTTAAGTTCTTTTAATGCTATACGAATATCTGGTACTCCTTTTTTAGCAATTTGCACTAGTATTGGCAACAACTCATTCAAGGCTGTATCGTTAGGATCATCAAACCAACTTTTAATGAATATCCCATTATGAGGTTGCAATTGGAAATTCTCAGCAACATTGTCTACAATTATAACTTTTGATAAATCCCTTCCTAATTTACTCAAATCCTTTATAAAAAAATTTCCTTTCTTCACACTATGTTGTCTATACAATCTATGTTTTATATAAGCATTTGGGTCAAGTTGATCTAACACCCAATCCGCGTACTCTAATTAAAAATTACATCTTGTAATCCAGCTGTAAAAATAACAACTTCATACCATTCGCTAGCGGCCTTAAGAAAATCTTCACATCCTGGACGTATATAAACAGTACCTTCTTCTTCACCTTGTACAAAATGGACAAGTGTTTCATCTAAATCCAAAACTAAAGTATAAGTCCCAGATGGACTATGTGTAAGAAAAGGTTCATTAGGTTTAATCATTATCGGTTCACTTAAAGATATAGCTTGACATAAAGCATCTCTAACAATAACATAAGTGAGCTTACTTGCTGTTTTTAATATAGAAAATATCGATGTAGATAAAGCTGTTTGTTTTAAACTCTTTCTGAAATGTTTGCATATTTCTTTAAGTAATCCTGATAATATTTCAGTACTTTGATTAAGACTTATAGCTTTTTGTGTTACGTTATTCATTCTTCTTGATGAAATTATATCTTGAAGTTTTTTAAACATAGTCGTTGCTGGTAAACGAACTTTGGAATATAGTAAATAAAGGATTTCTATATAGTTTTGATGGATAAAAAGCATAAGGTTTTTAAGATTGTTTATAGCATCATCTGTACGGTATAATTCTCCTGAAATCATAACTCCACATAATTCAACTATTAAAGCTTTACGTACCCATTTTTTGGATTTAAGGTCTTTGAAGCAGTCTTCGATTTCGTAAATTTTGCTGGTTTTTATTGTTTCCCAAAACTCTTCCCGGATGAGGTTGAAATTTTTTGATTCTTGGACGTTCTGGACCATTTCCCAGAGCTTGTTTTCGATTTTTATATAGAAAGACAGTTTGAGTTTTGCTATTGGAGAGTTGTTCCTAGATGAGTTTTTAGATGAAATTAAGGTTTTACGGACTTGCTTCATGAGTTCTTCGGTAAATGAGCTGTTTGGGGATGGAAGGGGGTCTGTGTGGATTTTTTTGCCTTTTGAGGATTTGGCTTTAGCTATCGAGCTCCTTCTTTGGGTTATGCATGGGGTTGAGGATCTTTTCAGAAGTGGCAAATGATTGTTACTGCTTCTTTTTCCTGACTTCATATTTAAATTATCAGATCGAGATAAGAGTTTGATGGAAAATATCACAATTTTAGATAAGGGGTGAGTATTATTAGTAGAAAAGAGAGAGTTTTGTTAAGGTAATAGAAATGTATTAGATTTGTTAAGATTAAAAAGATTATGGTTTAGTTATGGATTAATAATTAGGTTATTGGTTTCAAGTTTTTTTTTTCAAATATAGTAAATGTTTTTTTGGGATGTTAAGATTTATAGTAAAGATATTTTATTAATAATAGTCTATATGAGTTATAAAAGATAAAAAGATAATTCTTTAGTCTAATCAGTTTAAGTAAATATTTGAATTGTGTAAGAAATTATTAGATATTTTAATATAAGACTTGTAAAAGAAAGAATGATAAGGGGATGAATGTAGTAAATATAAAGAAGGAAATGTAAAGAAAAGAGATTATTATTGTTTAGCTTTTTAAGTCTATTATGGAGATTTACAGTTTTGACAAATGCGATAATAGAGTTTATGGTTAAATAATACATTAAATATCTTAAAAATCAAAATAACTAATTATTATCAACTTCATCTTTATAATACGAAGCATATCGTGGTCTGATTTTAAATCGCTTTTTATATGATGCATACTCTTCACTTGAAGAGATTTTTTTTAAGTTTTTTAGTTTATCTTCTGGACTCGATGATTCTTTATTAAAAAAATCAGGAGATAAATGGTTACAAAGAGGATTTATACTACTACCTATAGATGAACTGTTGTTTTTTAGACTATCCTCGTTTGTTTGTTCAAAAATCATCGGTTTTGAGAAATCTAGATGAGAGAGTTTTGAATTTTTTGAGGAATGGCCTATATTTTCAAACTTATCAAATACATTTTTCAAGTTGTCATCAGCATATATACTCATATATCGTTTACCAATATTTTTCTTTCTTTCTAATGCTTTGTTTACATAGTCTATAGTTGAGGATTTCATATCTTGTATATGTTTTTTTATAGCTTTACTCTTTTCTAGGACATCAAAAAGAAATTCATTTCTTGGTGGACGGATTGGAACAGGTTTTGTTGATAATTTAGTCAGTCCAAGAGTTATTTTGCTTGAAATACAGGTTTTATTTGCAAATAAAAGGGTTGATTTTGAAATCTTTCCGATGGAGTATTGGTTATTTAATCTTGAAAATAATTTAGAAGGCATGTGAGCTGGATGCTTTATAATTTTGGAATTAGTCCTTGGATGAATACCGTAATTTAATATTGGAAGTGAGATAATACGCTTGTGATGTTTATAAGCTACAACTAAAGGAACTTTTTCTGTCATTTTTAATCTTTTTAATATTCTTTATTCAAAATTCTTATTCATTTTGTGCATGTTTAAATTGATAAAACAATTATTAGATGTTTGTTTAATTGCTTGTGCATTTTAATAAAAAAATAAAAGTTCTTTGATGGTTTCTTAATGTTTAAAATTAAAATAAGATTATTTTGTTAATTAATTAGTTATGAATTCAAGTCCATTTTTAAAGATAGCATTTTTAAGTATATGTATTTTGATATAAACAAGAAAATAGAAAACTTATTGTGGAATGAATTATCACTAAATTTTTTTTTTTTAGTGTGTGTTTGTGGTTGTGAAAAAATTCAACTTGCAAAATTGATATTTGTAAAATATGAAATATTACTAGGATTCAAAACATTAAATTTTATATGATAATAACTTTATTTGAATATACTCTAAAGATTTATTTAGCATTAACTTCTATAAGTTTAATTATATTTTTAATCAATCATAATCAATAAAATCATTCCATAATTTCTAGATAAATCATATCAAACTCTTCAGTATACAACACAATTATTTTAATTCCAAGATTGAATCATAACACCAGCAGATTAATTTTTTACAATATCAAATCTTTATCAAATCCTTCATATAATATTTTTGATTAACCCCCATTAACTAATATCTAATCCACCCAATATATTTTTCTTTCTAACTTAAAATCAAGTTTAGCTATTAAAAAAATGTTACTCTTATACTTAATGGGCAAGTTCTTTTTTGCAAAATGCTGCAAAAGCTTTCTTAGCGGATCCAAGTTTATTAGGATCCTTAACAAAAACTCTAACAAACCTATCACAATAATTCTCTGGTATTAAACAACTAACTTTTTCCCTTGGTATTAACTCCATATCATAAAATTCATTATAAAACCAAACCTGATCTGCAGGGTTTCCATATGTCAACTTAAATTTCTTAACAATCAAATCTTCAGGTTTAATCCCATCATTATCACAACTATACCCAGCTATTTTCTCTTCAGTAATATGATTATGTGGGTCATTTTGACTAAATATTAACTGTCCAGCTTGTTTATACAACTTTCTAGACTGAATATTTTGCAATATTTCTTTAGATTTCTTCAAAGCTGGGTTATTTGAATTAGTAATTTCTTGTACAACATAATCAGTAAGTTTATAATATTTTTCAGGTGTTTGTATTCTTTCAATAAGATTTATAGCTTCTTTTGCTTCAACAAGAGCATCAGTTATCATAAGTCCTATAGCTTGACCAACTCTATGAGAATAACATTGTTGAAAAAGATTAAAACGACTTTGGAAAAGACTATAAATACTATGAACAACTTTAGCATCAAAACAAATAACGTTGTTTAAGACTAACGATCTTTTCATCATCCTTTCAGTATCGAAAGGAAATTCTCTAAATCCAAGACAATGACAATCTCTTTCTATATAATCAAATTTATCAACATCGATTGAATTGAATTTGTTATTGACTATTTGATAAATAAAACTTTGACCATTTCCTAAAATCATGTTGCTAACTTGGTTTATATCTTCTGAATCGAGATCTAAGGAAAATTCATCAACCATATATTCTAAAAGATCAACTGAAGCTTGTTCATGTGTCCAATTTTTAATGCCTAGAGCTGGGACGATGTCTGTGTCAAAGATATGAGAAAATGGACCGTGTCCCAGATCGTGCATTAGACCTGCTAGGGTTATATTTCGCACATCGTTTTCACATATTTCTAGTTCGGGTTGGCGCTTTTTTAAGGCTTTGATGAACTTTCGAGATAGGTAGCCAACGCCAAGAGAATGCTCAAATCGAGTGTGATTCCCACCTGGAAAGACATAAGAGGTTGTTCCAAGTTGTTTAAGATCTCTAAGCCTTTGGTATACAGGAGTATCTATAAATTGCCAGAGTTCTACTGGAAGTGTGTAGTGCCCATGGACAGGGTCGTAAATTATTCTTTCGCTTTTGTCCCTTTTCATATTTAAATTTTTTATTGTTAAATTACTTTGGCAAGTTAAGAGAGTATTTTTTCTGAAAGAAATATGCAAGTTTGGCTAATTTATGAGTTTTCGTTGAAAATTATTTTGCAATTTTGATATTTTAATCAATAACTTTTCAACTTATTTATAGAGAATGGAATAAAGATCGATGATTCTCAATGAATACCATAGATAATAAGTTGCAGATATAACCTATAATTATAGTCAATTATATTTCACAGGATTGAAAATCTTACAAGTGTGATACAAATTGAAGAAAATTAAAAAATAAATCAAAAATTGCCTTATAATAAATATCATGGAATTACTGGAATGAATTTTTAAAAAAAATTAACGGAAATATTCAATAAAATAACTATAATAGAAATCAAGGGTATATAAATAAAGGTATTGAAAATTTGTTTATTTACTATATTGCTTAAAATATTAATTTTATATCTCAAAATAACAAACATAAAATAGCGTGTTTTTTTTAATGCTTCATCTCTATAAAGCTATTAAATATAAAAGTAGCCTTTAATTTTTAAAGTAAATTTAATATACTATTTTGATTAATTATTTTACAAATCTAAACGCCATATGAGAAATTTATAGTAGTTATTGTATATACCCTAATAAATAGCTTTCAAACAAACTCTTTTAATATGATTTTATGATAAATAAAATATTATGTTAAATTATTTTTACAGAGAAGTTAATATTATAAGATATATGATTAAAGTCAAGCAAAAAAATAATTTATGAGTGAATAATTGACAGACTTGAAGCAGAAATATTAACAGAATCTTGTTAAAGGAAATGAAAATTCATGATATAGAATACTAATATTATTTGCAAAATATTAGAAACAAATATTTTAGACACAAATATCATTCTAAAATATTAAATATAAAATTTAGTCTAAACTAGGTAAATTTTTTTGATTAACTTAAAGAATAATTTCATGATTTAACAGCAGTCTAATAATCATAAGGCAAGGATAAAAGCGCTAAATTTTGAAGCTGNAAAGGAAATGAAAATTCATGATATAGAATACTAATATTATTTGCAAAATATTAGAAACAAATATCATTCTAAAATATTAAATATGAAATTTAATCTAAACTAGGTAGATTTTTTTGATTAACTTAAAGAATAATTTCATGATTTAACAGCAGTCTAATAATCATAAGGCAAGGATAAACAATAAAAGCGCTAAATTTTGAAGCTCAAGATCAAATTCCAATATATCTTTGATATATAGTAAGGCAATTAAAATTTCATGGAAATTAAATTTGATTAAGAATTTTTGCTAACGAGCCTAAAAAAGATAAGCATATCGACCAAAGGAAATGAACTTGCAAAATATATAATAATTATTACCATTTTTGTATAAAAGCACGCGAGTCAAAATTGTAGAATCTGAATGCTTTGCTCTCTTAAGAGCAGGAAAAGAGAATAATGCAATTTTTATGAAAATGAATAAAATTGCAAAGTTCTAAGCTTATTCTCATCAGTTTAAGTTGCTTACCAAAGAAGCCAAATCTAAAAAAAAATTAACTATAATTTTGACATATTTTTTTATACAAACTATTCAGTCCACTAATAAATAAATGGCAATCGCTCAACTTTTATTCCTATCACTGCTTAGTCTAACCTTATCTTCAGAACTAAGAGCTGCAGGAAATGCCAATGAAATTATTTTAGGATCTAACAAGTGCTGGCTTTGCACTAAGATAGTCAATGAGGATGCAAAAATGATTCTTGAAGAATTTGGTTTTGACGCGTTTATCGACACTATCAGAACTCAATGCTATACCCTTTGCTTTGGGTTGTACGAACCTACTTCTGTAATGATTTGCGATGCAGCCTGTTATTTAGTTATTAACAGCATTGCTGATTCTACAGAAGAAGATATAAATAGCTTATTATTTGGAGATTTATGTGCTAATTTGGGCTATTGTCCTAAAGAAAATGGAGAAGCAGTTTTAACTAGTATTTATGCTCATCCAAGCAATGTTATAGCAGGAGCAAATGTAAACATTACATCTGTTTTCACTGTGATTAAAACTGTTAGCAGCCTGATGATTGAAACTAAGATTATCACTCCAGATTACTACGAATGGACGGTTAATGAAGAATTCGAGGAGTTGGAGCCAGGTAATTGGTATTATACCCAAACTATGAGTACCAAACCATCAAAGTCAATTCCTATACACGAAGGTGACTATAGAGCTGAAATGACAGCATATGAAGGAACAAATTGCTTATATAGTGATAATTGTCATTTTCTTTTCAAAGGGCATGCAACCTTCCACATCTCGAAAACAAGCTATTAACTTAGAAATAGATTTAGTTAAATAAGCAAGGTTCTATTAATTTTTATATCAAATATATTATAATATTAAAAAGATATCAAGTTAGTTTTAGGGGAGCATTTTAAACTATTTGATGATCTAATAAACTATCCTATATGCAATGAATATCTGCACGACGAAATTTCTATTTCCTAATTATATTCTCCAATTAATCTTTAATCTTGAATACTAATTAATATATAAGTAGAATGTATTAGTTTATATAGCTAAACTAGCAAAATCTATAAGAATGAAACTTTTAGATTGTTATTAAAAACTTCAGCTTATAAATGCTTATTTGCCAAAATTTAATATATAAGAATCATACTTTATTATCAAATCCATTTATTTTTTTTGCACTCCTCTTAGTAGATATGAATTACAGTTGCATTAATATGGAATAACCTTAAATTTCTACGATAGAAATTCCCTCCTTCCAGTATTACGGAGAATCATCATTTATGACTTATAAGTTACTAAGAAAAATTGCTTATTTCCTTTCAGAAACTTAGAAAAAATCTCCTCGAATGCTCCATTTAACACGATGCATTTAAAATCATCTTTTGACTTCCTATTTCTGAATTTAGCACGATTAAGGCCAGAAAATGTTATTCTTTAAATTTCAATGACAATATAGAAGAAGAGAGTAGCAAAGCCTTAGTGATGCATTACGATTCGTGATAATTTTTCACTATTGTTATCTTTTAAGGTATATAACTTTTGGTCAAGCAAATGGAAAATAGTCAGCGATGATTAAAAAAAATGCATATAAATTAATAATGCTTAGATTATTTTTATATCAAAAAAGCAATAAATCATATATTTCCTAATCTAATAAACCTATATTTAGAGATGAAAATAGATATAATTAAAACTTTAGTGACTCAAGGAGAAATTAAAAAAACTTTGAATTCCAAAGAACAAGTTTTAGCGAAAATACATGAACTTAAAACTGAAAAAGATGATAAAAACAATGTAAAGCTTTGAGCCTAAAAAATAGATTTCAAAGTTTTAGAATTCCTGAAAATTTTGAAACCCTACCCTCTCCAGAAAATATGAGAAAAACTTCACTGATAGAAGTATTGAAAATAAATATAAAATAAATATAAAATAATATAGTACGAGTCTATGATAATCATAGGAGTCACATCAGCTAAAGATATTTACCTAGATTACTAAATTAATATCATCTTTAGTCTAAAAATTATATATTTTGATATGCTAAGTTTTTTTGATAAAATACACAATTGACTTAAAAAAGAGATGCATAAAAAAAGTTTTAATAAAACTTGCCATGATCCGGCTAAGGATTTATATGAATGTATATCAACAACTGAATTTTTGAAATGGTAAGGATTTATATGATTATGCAAAAAATGATGATGAGTCTTGGGAATAAGTGCAAAAAGTAGATCATAAAGTATTAATTCTGTAGAAAATTCTCAGTGAGAAATCTTAAGTATTTTTCAAAGATTTATAAATAATAATTAAAAATAAGCTTATAGGATTACTATTAGATAGTTATGAAGAAGAAATACAAAGGATTTTAGTGTTAAAATATTGAGTTTGTATAAAAAGATTCTTTATTTTTATATATTTACTTGATAAATCTAAAGAGAAGAATAAGAAGGTGATTTTATTAGTCAATATGATTATTAGATATTTTATTATGAGTATTCTTGTTTTTTATTACATTCTTTACAACATCTAAAAGACAAAAATCTATTTAACATTTTGATACATACAACAAAAAAGTCAGGTAGATATGATAAATCTAATTGAATCATTCTGATAGTTATATTTTATAAGTTAATTGTAATTTTTTATAAGAATCAATTAGGTGGTATATTAATCTGTGGTAAAAAAATATATACCTTGGATATCGATAATATATAAACCATAATGAGCAGATCATCAAAAAAAACAATAACTCTAAGAGAGCTAAAAATCCATTGCCCATCTCAGATAACCTCTCATGAACCAGAAATTTTTTCAACAAGTAAAAGCACTAGAAACAGACCACAAGAGCTTTGCATCAATCCTTTTGATAACATGAAATTCAATGGAAAAAGCCAGCCTTCATTACGTCCCATAATAAACAAAAAGAAAAGATATGATTTCTATGAAACTACTGAAAAAAATACTGAACTCGGTATAAAAAAAATACAAATCACAAGTTCTTTAAATGAATTTCCAACACTTTATAAATTCAATCACGAAATTCAAAAACCAATACAAAAATCATTTCTTCCACCAATAGATCATAAAGAATTGACGCGGACTAGTCCGCGTAACATAACAACACCTCATTTTAATAATTTTAATCCAGCTACAACACGTGAACATAAAAGTCAGCCAGTAGAATCTAAGCTTTTTTTCCGAAGAGATCTTATGAAAAGTATTGAGGAAGAAGAAAACCTTAAGTACAAAGATATTTCATTTGGAGATTTTAAAGGGTAAAGAGAAAAAAATACATAAATTAACTGACTTTCATAAGAAATTATAAATGGGTGTATGTTCGAGTCACGCAGTCATTGAAGTGAAAGTTAAAGGATATATAATCAATGTGAAAGTTCCTATGCTAAAATCGATTGAATGTAGTACTATTCTTAAAAGAAGGAGAAAGTTTATGAAATCTCAAGAGGTAGGGCAGACAAGATTTGTGTTAAGAGAAAAGAATTTTTAAATTTGTTTAGATTGTGAGGTATTTTATAGTAAGATAATTTGAGTTTTATAAGCTGGGGAGTTGATTGTAGTTTAATTGGAATATAAACTACTGGATTAAAAATTTATTTTTCAAATATTGAAAACGAAGATAGTTTTATATTAAATTAATTACAAGGTTTTAGTGTATTTGCTTTAAATTTATGGTTAAATGTTACGTGAGATAGGCTTGGCAACTTTTTTATATTGGAATTATTGAAATCATTCCCATTTGAAACTTAATATCTTGTATAAAGATAAAAATAACTAATAAATCAATTAAAGAAAACTACAAATGGATACCATCTCAAACTTTCTTAAAGAGTTTGTATATTTATCTAGAATAATATTTATTCTTACCTAGTTCGAAAATTATGATATTAACTAAATTTCTTATACAAAAATTTGAAAAATATATCCTTTATAGAAAAACCCTATTCTAATTCATTATAATTTCCAAACTCCTAATCCTAATACTATAAACCTTATCCCAATCCATTCTTTCAAATATTTTTTCATATATATTTTACTATACCTAACTACAAAAATGCATAACCCTAAAAATAATATCTTTCACTATCCTAAAATCTAAATCATTCACTAATCATTTAAAGGAATTATAAACCTTAATTCTCTATAAGTNACATCCTAAAATCTAAATCATTCACTAATCATTTAAAGGAATTATAAACCTTAATTCTCTATAAGTTTTTCTTCTAACTCCCTTGTCTTAACTCTATTAATAATAACTGGCCACACAAGGATTAAAATACTTATACCTCCAATCATNTTTTTCTTCTAACTCCCTTGTCTTAACTCTATTAATAATAACTGGCCACACAAGGATTAAAATACTTATACCTCCAATCATGACCATAAAATAAAACACATAATTCCAACTATAATTTTGCACCCAACCTATAAATATTTGTCCATAAGCTGCACCTAAACTACCAGTCCCATCAATAATCCCAGTAACTGTAGCCATAGCATGTGTATGTTCATGTGATTCTGTATAATGAGCAAGATCTGTAGCTACACAAGTTGTAACAAGATTACTACTTGCTACAATAAAAGCTCCGCTTAAAGGTACAAGAACATAATAAATCCATAATGAATCCTTATCACCAAAGCGAAAAAGATATAATAAAGGCATGGTTAATAAAAGCATTGTTATAACAACTTGACCTCTAGAATGAATTTTATCAGATATTGCCCCAGCTATTATTGAACTAAATATCCCGGCAATATCAAAAAGTGATATCAAAATAGCTTTTTCACTATCAGTAGCTAAAGCCCAGTTAATAAGATAATATGGTAACCACATCATCATAGAATAATTAAGCATTTTTATACATCCATAAGCACAGGAGTATTCAATAACTCCTGGTAATTTGCAAGCTTTCCAGAAATTTATACGACCTTTTCTTAATGTTGGAGATGCCCCAGAAGGGAAATCTTGGACAAAAATCAACGTGGCAATTGCTGAAATAAGCATAAAAGTTGTTACTGTAATCATAACAATTTCCCAAGATCCTGTATAGTCTAAAAGTAATATTGCGACTTGAGCACCAATGATATTTCCAATATTAGAATTACAGCTCCATAATCCCATCCAGCCGCCATGTGAAGATTTTGGAAACCAATTCCCTATCAAAGATACAGTCCCTGGCCAGACTGTTGATTGTAAAAGTCCTTGAAGTCCCCAACAGAACAAAAATAACCAAGTTGTGACAAGATTTAAATAACTGCTTGCTATCATCACATAGTATACAAAACATGCTAAGATCATACCAATGCTGATGATAATTTTCATTGAATAGCCATCTTCTAAGACACCACTGACATAAAGACCCATTGAATAACAAAATAGATACATTGTGTCGATACCTCCAAGCCATGTCGAACTTAATCCTAGATTGGTTGTAAGAGATGACTTGACGATGTACCAACCTTCTAAACATGAGTGTCTTGAAACCATGCATATAAAAGTCAGAATAAAAACTGTTGCTTTCATACAAGCATCTCCTGGCATTTTTATCATATCTTGCATTAATCAAAATTCGACAACTTTTCAAAACATTTACATTTTTAGTTAAAAACAGATTTTATAAGGGGAAAAATGTGTATGTATATCATAAGAAAGGATTTAGGAGATATTTTTTCTTTATTTTTAGTTTGAATCATATTAGTAATTATATAGGATTTTAGGAAATCATAATTATGAAAAAATATTTGGTCGAAATATTTTATTGTAATTATTACTTTATAAATCAGTCTTTGATTAAGATTTTCAATGATATTATAAGTATTATTATTATATATTATATACAAAGTTAAGCATAAATATACAATTTTTATGTGAATATTATTTTCAACACTATGGCTATTTAATGTATAAATGTTTAATTGGCTTGAACAAATTTTACCCTCATGTTGTAGTCATAGAACAATAAAAAACACAGAAAATGTTCATAAACAGGCTTGTTCATATGATTTTGCTGAAGAAATACAAATATTTCCAGAAAAAGAAGTAAAAGTTGAACCTGAAGTACAAGAAGCTAAAGCATGTGAAGAAACTTCATCACAAGTTAGCCAGAGTTTTTTTCCTCCAGAAGAAAATCAAGGGTTTGATGAAAGCGCAAGTGTCTCAATTGCATTTAGTGAAATCGGTGAAAATATAGAAATATTATGTGTAGGATGTTTTGAAGAAGCAAATGGGTTTTGTCCTTTATGTCCAAATAGACGCTTTTGTCAAAAATGCTATTTAAAAGAACATGATGACAAGATTGGACACTCATTTGTAAGCTATGGGGTTAAAAAAATACTAGGGACTAGACTTGACAGTATTGATAAATTAGTATCTCTATTAAAGTCATCTCAGAAAAAATGACTTGGATTAATAATATTTTATAGTAATTTGTTTATCTTTTGATGTAGCCATTATATTTATTGCATAAACTATAAGGAAAATAGATATACAATCATGAGAAGATCTAAAAAAATACTTAAGCTTAACTCTTATTCAACTGAATTTATAATGAAAACATTTTCTATATATAAATTGCAAAATGTCAAAAAACAAATTGAGCTCTAGTAAGAGTTGTCGATCTAAATCTCATTCTGCAGGATTTTATAGAATGTACAAAGAACTATCTCCTAGACTTGAACTAATTAATACCCCTATATCTTCTCAAAGATTAGAGCCTCAAAAATACCTTGAAAATCAAGGAGTTATGCCTAATATGGAAATTAGGAAAAACTTAATTCAAATTGCAAGGACAAAATCAACTAAAGATAATATTTATATGCGAAATCAAAAGTGGCAACAAAGGCTAGTTGAGAAAATTAATGAAAAACGATGGGATTTGCAAATATCTGAGCTTTCTGTATGTACTTTCACTCCAGTACTAAATAAGATAAAGAAAAAAGCTAAATAATCTAATTTATATGAAATCTATCTATTTAACCGATTTTTAAGATTTAGTTTATTTATGAAATTTACATCTTGACTATTATTTATAATTAAATTTTGTTAATGGTTCAAGATATATATTATAAGGAAGATGATAATATAATTTATAGTTAATACTTTAGAGAGTTAGCCAAGCTTTTTTTTGCAAAAGCAGAATTTGATTAAATTCTGAACCATATTTCATGACAATTTTAATTCCATAAACATTAAACTTTCTTTAATATCACACAATAGCCTAAAAACACATTTAATTTTAATCTCTAGCATTCCTTAATAACCAAAAACTCTTAGCAAATTCTATAATAAACCTTATAAAAAATCTAAAATCCACAACAAAAACCCATTCACCATTAAATCCACTCACTCCATTCCTCTAAACCCATCATCCAAACCATTCTCTAACCACCTTTCCCTATCTAACACCCAACTTAACACCTTAAAAACATCTCAACATCCTATCAGCCACCCTTTCACATCCACCTATCTTTCTTCCTTATCAAAACTTCCTTGCAAATCTCCCTTTAAATCTCCCTCTAACATCTTCCATTAAAAGCTATTCACATTCCAATCCGACNTCCTATCAGCCACCCTTTCACATCCACCTATCTTTCTTCCTTATCAAAACTTCCTTACAAATCTCCCTTTAAATCTCCCTCTAACATCTTCCATTAAAAGCTATTCACATTCCAATCCGACAATCTCCCATCAAAATTTCTTCTATTAAATAACCCTTCATATCCAATACCAAAAACAATCAAATANCAATCTCCCATCAAAATTTCTTCTATTAAATAACCCTTCATATCCAATACCAAAAACAATCAAATAAGCTCTTAAAACAAAACCGTCTTTCTTTACCCAAACCTCAACATCCTTGTCCCTTCAAGTTTTTCAAACAAAATCCAAATCTCTGCTATTATAATAATACTAATGGGCAGCTGCTTACGTACTTCATCACGACCTAGAGTAATAATAAACGATAATGAGGGTCAAGAAATCTCAGAAGCTAATACAAAGACTTCAAGGAAATTCAAACAAAGCATGCCAGATCCAAGATTAAGCAAAGATACAAAAGTGCCCACTGACGCCAAGTTCGCAATAGTTCAAGACAAATCCAAGTCAAAAGCTGACATCAGCTTTATAAACGTCTCTCTAACAAAGCATTTTATTTTCAATAGTCTTACTGAAGAACAAAGAGAATCAGTCATTAACCACATGAAATACTATATTTTAGAACCAAGAGAGATAGTCTTTGAACAAAACAGTGTAGGGTCAACATTCTTTGTCATAGCTCATGGGAAACTAGAAGTGATTATAGATGAGAAACGTGTTAATGTCTTAAGACCGCAAGATAGTTTTGGGGAATTAGCTTTAATACATGACACACCAAGATCAGCAACATTGAAGACAATAGAAAATTCTTCACTTTGGGGTGTTGATAGGAAAACCTTTAGAAACACGTTAGAACAAATAAATGCTCTTAATTATGCTGAAAATCATGGGCTTATTGAAAGTATTCCTGTATTTAAAATATTAAACAATACGCAAATTGAATCACTTATTTCATCTATAGCGACTAATATGTATGGTCAAGGACAGGTTATTGTTAATGAAGGGGAAACTGGGGACTTGCTTTTTATTATTAAACAAGGAAGTGTTGTTTGTAGTCAGGAAGGAAAAGATATTAAAACTATGGAAAAAGGGGATTATTTTGGTGAACAGGCTTTACTTTATAATTCAGTACGAACAGCGACAATTACTGCAGCTGAGAATACAAAATGTTTAACTATAGGTCGTACAGAACTTACAAAGCTATTCGGAACATCACTTCAGTTGATTATACATAAAAACTCACAAAGGATTGCATTTGATAAAAATGTGTACCTTAAAAAACTGACAAAAACACAATTTGAAAAACTCTTGAATTGCTCGGAAATCAAAGAACTTAGTGAAGGTGAAAAAGTGATTTTTGCAGGGACGAGGAAAGGGGATAATGTTGTTGTGGTTATTAAAGGAGAGTTAACAACTTTAGATGAGGAAATTGTATATAAAGTATTTGATATTATTGGATTAGATGAAGCTATACAAGCACTTGATGATGTGTTTGAAAATGATTATTATGCTAAAGGTGATGTTAATTTGGCTATTATCCCGAATATAAGTTTTTTTAATGCTATAGGTGGCGACTATCATAAAGTTACAACAAATAATGACGCAATAAAACTACTAAAAAAAATCCCCCTTTTTCGGTATTTAAGTGAAGAACAGTTTGAAAGCTTAATCCAATGCCTTCGAGTCGAAAATTTCAAAAACGAAACCATCATCTTTTCCCAAAATCAACCTGGAGAGTCTTTGTTCCTTATAAAATCTGGTCGAGTTGAAGTCATTGATAAAGATACAAATCGAGTACTACGTAATATAACTAAAGATGACTACTTCGGCGAACGATCTTTACTTTTTGATAAATTCCGTTCAGCAACAATAAAAGCTAAAGGTGAAGTTACCTGTTGGGTGCTTTACAAATCTGATTTTATGAGCATTCTTGATGAAAAACTCAAAAAACTCCTTATGAAAAGAATTGAACTTCAAGATGATAACCTTAATCTTAACGACTTCCATATAGTCAATCAAATCGGTACTGGAACTTTTGGTAATGTCTTTCTCGTCATCCACAAGCAAAAAAAATCCTTATACGCCTTAAAAGCTGTAAATAAAAAAAAAATCCGTGCTTACGAAATGGAAGATAACCTTCTATTAGAACGTAAAATCCTGTTACAAATTGACCATGTATTAATATCGAAACTTATAAAAACCTTTAAAGATGATAAACGAGTTTATTTTTTATTAGAATATATAAGAGGAATGAACTTATTTAATGTTTTAAGAAAACTTGATGTACTAACTGTAGCTGATGCAAAATTCTATACGGCTTGTATATTTTTAATGTTAGAACATTTACATGAAAGAGATATTATATATAGAGATTTACATCCTATGAATATTATGATTGATGATGAAGGATATCCAAAACTCATTGATTTTGGTGCTGCTAAAATTATTAAAGGTAGGACTTATACAATAGCAGGAATACCACCACATTATATGGCACCAGAAATTATTACAGGGCATGGGTATACTTTAAGTGCTGATTATTGGAGTGCTGGGATTATGTTATATGAGTTTTTATATGCAGCAGTTCCTTTTGGTGAAGAAGAAAATGACCCTTATGTTGTATATGAAATGATCCAACAAGGGAAGTTGGTTTTTCCTACAAATGCTGATAATAAAGATAAAATTAAAGATTTACTAGTCCAGTTGTTGAGTAAAAACCCAGCGACAAGGCTTGGGGGAAGTTTTGAGAATTTAAAAGCACATCATTGGTTTATAGGGATTAATTGGGAAAAAATTGTTAGAAGGGAACTTCCAACACCTTATGTGCCGATATTGTCGACGATATTACATGATGCAGAAACAGCTTTGAAACAACGTAAACCATTGGATGAGGTTATAACGAAAGCTGAAAAACATGATGAAATACCCAAGCCGAGACCTATTAAGGAAGGGTTTAATGTTAATTGGGATGAGGAGTTTAAAGGTTAGTATAGCTAAAAAGATATGAAATATTATGATTAGATTAATAATTATAATATTAAATAAAGATAAATTATCCAACTCTAGTACGATAGTTGTCGAAACATTTATTTTTATGTAATAAAAATGTCTAATCTATAATTAAAACCAATTTTTACTAAGAATTTCTAATCCCACAGTATAAGCAAGTGCAATCATGAGGATAATAGCCAAAGTTTTTCTTGCAATTGCTGCATTTTCTGAACTCCATAGGAAATCCTTCAAAAAAAGCTCCATACAAATCTAGAAACTGTTCATGATAATATCCAGAATAATTCGTTGTTAATATAATTTTAGCAGCATCTTGAAAGAAAACAAAAGGAAAACAATACTGGTTATAACAATCTTCAACCAAACATCCAAGTCTATGTTTTTCTGGTATTAAATATTGAAACATTCCTTGTTCAATATAATAAACAAAAGCATTAAAAGTTATATTGAAATTCTCAGCTGTACAATTTAAGCAAAATACATGGTCACATTCTAATATTTTCCCTGGGATTTGACATTTCGGGCATTTTCCTAAACTTTCAGGGACAAGTTCAGCACCTAAGATTTTTTTATCAGGTTTAAAAACAATAGACATTGCTTGAATTGGGATTAAGAAAATTTGTGAGATTCGTTTAGGAGAGTTAGCTTCATAATCTTGATCTTCAATTCTGAGGTTTTTGTTTATAGGTTTTAGTTTTGGTTTTGGGTTTGTTAATGCATGATTATAGATATTTTTATCTGGAATTATATCATCGTCTGCATCAGAAATGGATTCATCTTGGCTACATTGGGTATCATTATTAGCGTTGGTTTTAAAGTAAAGGATGCATTTATTACAGAAATCTATTTTGGAGATGTAGTTAGAATATTCAGGTTTTTTTAGTTGGTTTAAACAGAAAATGCAGTAATAATGAGTATTGCAGACTTGGTGTTTTATATATGAACCTTTTTTACGGCAGATGTTGCAACTATTACTGTTTACTTGAGTTTCAAAGATTTTGTTACAGCAGGCTAGAGGAAAGTTTGAAGCTATTAGGCATTCAAAATAACTTTTAAAACAATATGTATGATTGTTTTTGCAATCTATATTTAGTATAGCAGTAGCTTTGTTAATAAATTTAGCATGCTGGAAACATAAAGTTTTTTTTTTCATTCTTGTATTGCACTCGATACAAGCTAAATTTGAATTAAAACCCTCTTTTACACACTCTTTGCATAGAATGTGATTTGGACATAAATATATTGGATCTTTATATTCTTGATGATAAAGCGAACAAGTCATTCTACTCCTTTTTAGATTCCTTAGGATACTTTTGCATTGATCACAATCATTAGTTAGAAAGTCAGATGTTCCTTTAAGATAGCATTTCATGCAAAATTCATGATCTTTGTGAAGAGCTTTATTATCCTTATGTAAACACCTTTCCATTACAGAATTATTTTTTACAACAATGTTTATCTATAAACAATTTGAACTATACAGGATGAAAAACTTATAAATTTGTATATCTAATGTAATTATAGTTTAAAATTCTTATAAATATTATCCTAACACCAAAAAATTTTAATTATAATTTCCCTATATTCCTACCTTCTAAGCTTATAATAATTATAATCAAAAAAAAAAAAAACTGGGAAAACCAATTATTTATTTTACCCTAAAACATTCAACTTTCCTTTTCCCAATACAAACACACTATAATACTTTTTATCACAAAACCCCTCCAACATAAATCTTAAAAAATAATTCCGAATATAAAAATGTCCATAAAAGACCAATTCTCTTCAATAAGTAACCTCTAAAAAGTGAAAAAAGACCCTTCACAAATCGCTGACGACTTTCAAGAATTCATAAAAAAGCTATCAAAATCATCTTACAATTTTACTGATTTATACGCAGACTCCATTTGCAAATTAGAAATAGAACCACAGCTTGTCTTAACTTTCAGAATACTATCTGAAGTTAAATTCAAAGGTTATTCTATTGAAATTACTGAATCATTAATAAATTATCTACTTAAGCTTAAGCTTAATTTCTCTGGAACAGCAGATTTTGTATCAATGATGGCCAGAGCATATAAAGACTGTATAGATCCTGAATTACTACATAATTATTGTAAAATGTTTGAAGCACCAATTGATAATACAGAATTATTAGAATATGCGGCTTATTTGATTTTGATGAGGCATATGAAAAAAGGTATTGTTTTGTTAAAAACTTTTGGATTGATTGTAAGACATAATTAGAAAGAATTTACAAACAGTTTTAATTTGATACCTTTACTTATAGAGGATAAGGGGTATGATTTATTGAAACTGGTTATTGATAAAGATAAGGACATGGCGGCAAATGCTGTAAACTACTTGTGCAATTCTAAAGTATGGGATCAAGCTGAAAGTATTATAACTTCTTATCATCTTAATCATGCAGATTTCCCTTTTTTTATTAAAAAAACGAAAAAACGAGCACTTGAGTTCTTTTTCAAAGATGGGGTCATTATTAGAAACTTAATCGATTTATCAGAAAAAGATAATCTTTCCCTTGCTGCTTTAATCGACATTTTACTTGAAAACTCTGAAGTATCTCAAGAGCATTTATGGATGAACAAAATCGCATTTTACCTCGCTCAAAAAAACCCTGAAGCTATCAACTATATGAAACCTGAACTTAAAAAATATCTTAACAACATGCCTTTAGTAAATTATACACCTCAAGAAGATACTTTTGGGCCAATAACAGCTAATTGTGGACGTATGCCAGAAATCCCTGTGACAATTATAGACACAGAAGAATTAGTAAATAGTTTAAACTGGGAAGGTTTGAATATGGTCGCTTTAGATACAGAATGGAAAACTGAACTTGGGAAATACTCTTCATCTAATGTGTCAATATTACAAATAGCATTACCAGGACAAGTATATATAATTGATTTATTACAATTAAATCAAGTCCCAGCACTTGACACTAAACTTTTTAACCTATTAAGTAGTGCTGAGATATATAAACTTGGTATACAATTTGATGGAGATTTGATTAATCTAAAAAATTCTTATAAACATATGATTTGTTTTCAAGAAAAAGTTGTTGGGTATATAGATTTACTTGAAGTTTATAAAAGAAGTCAAAAACTTAACCCAGGAGGTTTGGCTAGTTTGGCTGAAATTATTATTGGGACACAGATGTGTAAAGTTGAACAGAAGTCTAATTGGGAACTTAGACCTTTAAGATATTCACAATTACATTATGCATGTGTTGATGCTTATATATGTTTAGGTGTATATTGCAAATTAGCTGCTGATGGTATAGTTATTGAATCAGATATTGTAACTTTAGGTGGTACTACTGTTAGAAGTAATGATAATACACCTATGCAACAAAAATGTGAGATATGTAAGAGTAGGGTTCATACTATTGAAAATTGCTTACATAAAATTAAATGTAGGGTTTGTGGAGCTGCATGGCATACTGGAGAAAGCTGCCCTTGTTATGGATTAGCTTAGGATAAAAGTAATAGGATATTATAGGTTTAAAATATTAAGGGTTTTTTAATATATAATCGAATATTATCTTATTATTAAATAAAAACTTATTACATAATTAAATTCAAACTAATATCATTTTATCAACCCTAGTTTTTTTTTCTCCTTAATAACCACATTCTATCTTCGATACTCAAATAAGTTATCCCGTTTTCCATTGCGTCAATAAAACTTTCTAGATTCAACTCACAGTTTCCCCATGCTCCATTTAAAACCCTTGATATAAGTTTTAAAGTCCTTTCATCAAATTTTCCTTTTATTATATCCTCTGATAAAACAATCCCATCATGATCTTCATCTAATTCATCAAATATGATTTTATACTGAGAAATCCTAAAGACTTTATAAATATCTTGAGAGATTTCTGGAGCTTCAGGGGTTTTTGATGTATAAAGTCTATCCCAAAAAGGTGTTTCCATAGGAGTAGTTGGTTCTCTACATATAATAGGGGTAAAAAGTTCTTGATTTGTAGTAGGATCAAGGGTTTCCATTTTGCTTTTAGTTTTTTTAATCCTAGCTTCAGTAGCAAGGTGTGAATTTAAAAGTCTATTAACACAAGCAAAACGATCCGGGTCATTTTTTGGACTTTCTTTTAGAATTTTAGGGGATTTTTTATTAGAACTTTGTTTTATCACTGCTTGAAGATAGAGTTTTTCATGTATATTCCCTGTGCTTGGCATTTGTGAATAGATTTTCGGTCTGAATGAACATTCTTGAAGAGCTTTGGTCCCATATGGCTGTTCTTGAGGACGGGTTAGAGGTTTAGTTTTAAGGAAAAACTCACTAGCTGATGTACTTGTTGATATGTTTTTATGTGGTAAGGATGGGTGGAAAGTGAGGTTTTTTTCAGACTCTTTTTTAAGGTTTGATTTTATAGCCAAAGCTTTTTGCCATTTCGAGTTCTGACAAGCTTTATCTTGTCTGTAGAGGATTTCACCATAATTTATTGGCGATGCAACCTTTTGTTGGATTGGGAGCGAGGGTCTTTTGTTAATGCGTTTTGTGTATTTGCTTTCCATGTAAAGGCGTTTGTGGATGTTTGAAGTTTCTTCAGGTTTCTTTTGAGGTTTTGGCTGAGATTTTGACGATGGTTCAAAGATCTGCTGCTGTTCGGCTATCATTTTTGAAAGGGTTTCTTCGAGTATTTGGTCTAGGCCATGCTTTTTTGCGAACTCTTTCGCTAGGACTTTTGGTGAATCGTCTGCTGTTATAAACACACTATCTTTTTTACCTTGATCTAATTCTACTGTGATAACAATAGTCTCTGGCTTACTGCTAGTGTTTTCATCAATACTACAGTCGATTTTACTCATAATAATGGATAGTTTTATTAACTACATCATTCAAATAAGTATTCAAAATATTCTATTAAAGTTTAGAGAAGAAAGAATTTTCATCTGCATTATTTGTTATGATAAGTTTATTGGCCTTGAGAGTATTTATATTTATGAAGGAAGTATTCGTGATACCTTTGAAAAAATATCAAATGATGTGAATAATTAAAATTATTCAAAAATAAAGATTTATTAAAAATACACGTCAAGCAAATTTATGATAAAGGGATAAGAGAGTTTTATCTAAAATGTTAAAAGTACTTTACAATAAATATATGCTTAAAAAGAGGTTAAAAGATCCACCCTGCTATAGTAAGTATTCAATAAACATAAATTCATAACAATTTGAAAATTAGTCAATTTTTATAGTTTTCTACTCACCATAAAATTCATCACCAAAAACATTTATACAATCTCACTTAATAAACTTATATATATATCAGTTCTTTAATAATTTATGCATCAAAACTTTAAANCTTAATAAACTTATATATATATCAGTTCTTTAATAATTTATGCATCAAAACTTTAAAGTTTATTCTATATTTAATATATTAAATAGATTATAAATTAAATCATTTTATTTAAAAAAACTAATCTAAACTAAGTTATCTTAAACTAAACCCATAAATTAATTCATTTCAAAACAAAAAAATCAGTAAAATACTTCCTTTATCCTTCTTCTATCTCATAATTGAAATTGCCACAATGATATTTGAGTTAAACTAACATTTTTTCAAGCATTTCAAGCGACACAACTTGTCATAAATAATTATTTTTATAAATATAATATACCTTAACCATAAAAAAACCAAAATTAATATATTAAAATCAAATTCCCAAGCTATCATATATTTTCTAATTGGCACTTTTTTACATTTTGCATATTCCTTTAATATATCAGTTTCTTATACATTTATTAATTTTTTTTTAACTTTGTTAATACCATACTATACATCTTATTAGAACTTTATAAAATACTTGTGAAAAGGCTATTTTATAAACAGGGAAAAATTTTTTTTTGCATCAGTTTTTTATTATTCTAAGCTAAATATGGGTAAAATATAATAATTGTATTATTTCTAGTTAAAAATTTTTTCCTTAGTATGAATTGAACTAATACTTAATTGGAAAATTTAATTTTACTACTTATTTTTGATAATAAAATTCATGGTTAAGTTTATAAAAGCGCCTTTGTATAGGAATTATAAGCCATTTTCATGTATAGGTAGCATATTTAAATATAAAATAGTTGATTTTTGAGATAATTTTGATTTGGTTCTAACTTTTAATAAGCAAAGGAAATAACTTATTCCAAGAAAAAATTAGCCTTGAACCTATCATGATTTACTTACATAAATTATATAATTACTTATATCTTAATCTTTCAAATTAGATAATACATCAATGGAGGCTTAAGGTAATCTTCTTCCATAAGGTATCAGAAATGTCAGATACCCCTAGATCTTGGAAAAAGGATATACCCATAATCACATCTTATATGAAACAACAGAATCGATGATTTTTTTCAGTGGCTATGACACCAACATAGAACTTGTATTTCAAAATATCGATTTTTCGTTTTTACAAACTTAATACAGTCTGAAAAGTGCTAGCCCCCAAATTTATTATACATATACTTATATAAAGTCTAATAGTCAGGGAAGTGAGTTTTGCTTATGGACAATAATAAATAAAAAAAATGGTCCGGCAAAGAAATTTTTCTAAGTAATTAAACTGTGAAAAACTTGCTTTATATAGAAGTAAGTTAATATGAACTTCTTATATTAAACCAGATTGAAATGCATTATTCATTTAACATACATAAAATAAAATTTAGATTCATAATAATCATTAAAATATAAAGATGCAAACGATAGGCAATTACAGTATTCTTGATGAACTAGGCCACGGGGGATACGGAAAAGTTTATAAAGTAAAACATTTGGTAACAAAGCAACAATTTGCAATGAAAACAAGTAACTTAACCGACAAATCTGTGCCTAATGAGTCACAGATTTTAAAACATCTTAAAGGCTCTGAAGCTGATAATGGGATACCAAAATTCTATGAATATGGAAAAACATCGCAATTGAATTATTTAGTAATGGAACTTCTTGGCAAAAACCTTCAAACAGAACAAATTTGCCTTAATGGAACTTTTTCTTTAGGTTGTATTATAGAGATTGGATTACAGCTTATAGAAAGAATTGAATATATACATTCAAGAAATGTTATACATAGAGATATTAAGCCACAACAATTGTTATTATCACAAGATGGAAGTAGAATATGCCTTGCTGATTTTGGACTTGCAACGAAATATGTAAGGAAAAATGTTCATAAACCATTTAAAACAAATTCTATTACTAAAGGTAGTGTGTCTTTTGCGTCAGTACATACTCATATGGGATTCAGACAAAGTCGAAGAGATGATTTGGAATCGTTATTCTACACGCTAGCCTACTTAAGATTAGGTAGACTACCTTGGCAAGACTCATTTCGT
The DNA here is from genome assembly GCA_001970955.1 of Stentor coeruleus. Lineage (NCBI taxonomy): Eukaryota > Ciliophora > Heterotrichea > Heterotrichida > Stentoridae > Stentor > Stentor coeruleus. The sequence goes on from MPUH01000117.1 coordinate 69,570, forward strand.
GGACTTGAAGGTGTTCAAAAGTGGAATATTTGTTTAACATCAAAAATGTTTCACTTTACAAAACTATTTTCAAGCTTCCCAATAGAGTTTGGACAAATGTTCCAATATATTCGCCTTCTCAAGTATGATCAAGAACCAGATTATTCTTTTTTAAGAAAAAATCTAGAAAGATGTGCTAGTAGGCTCAAAATCTTATGTGTTCTTGATTGGGATGGTAAATACTCTCAAATACATAAACTATCATCTGCAGAAACCCTAGCTTCATCAAGCTGTTCACGTAAACCTGAATATTCAACCAACTCATTCAGTAAAGCTTCAAAATGCAGTAAAAAGCAACGAAGACGTAAATCTCATAGAAAATATTCTGACGACAGACAAAGAATAAGTGAAACATTTGACACTGATAAATGCGACCTTCCTGAATTCAAAATTCTCAACGAAAAACTTAAAATCCAAAGGTTTTGTTCTTGTATGGGAGTAGATATTCAAAACACTCAGATTTCTGGAGAATCAGAGCATACTCAGGAAGGAGTTTTGCCACAATTTGGCAATCGATTAACCCTTAAAGTCCTATGAATAATTAAACAGCATATGTATTTTTAATTATTTTAACGAAATTTGATAATTTTATAAGTAGTTTTTTTCAATGCAACAGTTTTTAGAATATCAAAATTAGGACTTTTTCATCTTGATAAGAATTATGGGTTTTATGAATGATGTTAATAATTATTATTGGGAGTGAAGTTTTANTTTTTAGAATATCAAAATTAGGACTTTTTCATCTTGATAAGAATTATGGGTTTTATGAATGATGATAATAATTATTATTGGGAGTGAGGTTTTGTGTTTTTAAAGATTTTAAAAACTATTTTTTAACGTATTTAATATTACTTTGTAAGTTGAATAAGATCATGCACATATTTTCAATTTTTCTGTTTAACTTAGGCAGACTCGCATATTTTCTTGATTGCTTTTTCTCTTTTTCCATCAAAGAAGTTTTTTTTAGGATTTTTTTTCGACGTTAATTTTGAATATACTTAAATCGGCTATTGACTTAAGTTTTGTTGCTTTTTTCATTTCGCCTATGGTTTTTATTAAAAATAATCCCTTTTTTGGGCTATAGATCTAAGTTTTCCCATTTATCAAGATAATTCTGAGTGAATTACTGTAGTATAATATTCTTATCCATAAATATCAAGTATTCTTCAAAGTTTTTACATTATATTTTCTTGTTATATGCTGTATAGCTTCAATATCCCCGAAAATAATCCCCATATTTTATCTTCTAAAGTTGTACTACTTGTTTAAACACATAAGCCGCATAACTTTTTATAATAAAATAAATCCTATCAACATGTTCACTTTTTGTATATACATACTCATTTTTCTACATAAACAGGGTGTAAATTTATGACAATTCTTGCTATAATAATAACCATATCTTATCCATAACAAAATAATTTTACTATATGCTAACCCATGCATAGCATTTTTTTCAAAGGACTCTTGATAGTAAATATGGCTTATTAACAATCCAATGTAGATAAGATGATTTATTATTTAAAAGTTATAAATAATTTTTGAGTTTATAATATAAATGGTATGATGTGATAACTAAGTCGCATTTAGATATTAAGTATATTTTTAATATTCTTGGCAAAAAAAAATCGTTAACAAACAAAGATTTTTACAAAAGCGAGTTTTCTGTAGATAAATCTGATTTTTTTACCTTTAAACATTTAATATATCTAAAAGAATTAAATATTATAAAATTAAAAAATTAGATACTGGTAAAAAGTTGTAGTATCCTATAAGTTTCAATCATGATCGAGTCATTTAACTATATATAATTATAATTACATAATAAAAATATTTAATGAATAATGTCAAATAAAACCACACGCTAGATTATTTAGAAAAATATTAATTATTTAAGGAAAATTAAAGAAATTAATAGATAGTAATTAACTAGCATTCAATATTATCATAAATTATTTAATACCCTAGAATATTATTTTAATTCAGAATTAATACACAAAAACAGTATTTTTAAAATATTTATATCTTAAGCAAATGGCCATGATAACTCAACTATAATAGCTAATCCTAATAAAACAAAAAATTCATAGATATATTTTCCAATAATAAGCATATTAAAAAGCCATCATAACATAATCCAAATCTATAAAATTGCTAACATATTCACATAACTAAAAAACTTCTATAATAAACTTAATGAATAACATCAAACTCAATGCTGTAAATCAGAAAGCGAAATACTCTTCATACTTCCCAATATCTCTGCAAACTGTCTTAATTTCTGTTGCTTACTCCCTTTACTACTCTCCATAATTTTCTGTGCAGACTCAACCAGTTGTTCAACCGCTTCAATCAATTCCGCTTTATCTTTTTTCAACACATTTATATCATGTTCCTTCATCATAACTATCTTCTCAAGATTCTCAGCTTTTTTAACATGATCAGCTAATTTATCAAAAGTCTCTAAATTCTGTTGAACCTGCATTTTTAACATTTTATTCTGTTCAATTAATTCTTGCATACTTCTTTGTTCTAATATTCCCAAACTAGAAGTATCATTTAATCTCCCTTTCCTTTCTGAATCTAACTGTTTTTCTGATTCTAACAAAGCTTTTTTCAATATCAAAATTTCCTCATTAGGTTTTTTCAATTGTTCTTTTAAATAATCAGTTTCTTTTTTCTGATTAGCAAGTTCTTGACATAATTCTTTTAATTGATTAAAAGTGTTTTCTAAAGTTGATTGAAAAGTTGATATCTGGCTTTTATATTCACTCAAAGTCCTGTTTAAGTTGGAAACTTCATTTTGCGATTGGTGTAGTTTTTGTTTAAGAATTCCACTATTATCATCAGTATTTGGGGTTCCTAAACAGTCTTCTTCATTAAGTATTTTGACGAATTTCAATAAATCTTCTGCTGTAGGTTTACGTTTTGCTATTTTAGAACCATTTTTAATAACTTCTACGACAAGGTCCATTGTGATATGATCAGGAAGACCATCATTACTTTTTCCTGTTAAAGCTAGTTCAACAATACTTTGAGCACTTTTTCGAACACTATCAGAAAGAAGTGTTTTACGACGTAGAAACTCATTTGAATCAGTTGGGTTATAAATAGGATTTGTACTTTCGTCTAATTTTACAGGACGATCTTGATGTTTATTTAATGAAAAGTTTTTACTTGCTGTGATTTGATCTAGTTTACGTTTGATTTCTTGGGGATCTGCATTTTGTGAAGCAAATGATGATTGGGGGCTGATGTTAAAGGATACTAAGGAACGATCTGGGGTGTACATTTCTTTCCAGGATGTACCATTTGGGAACTCGTCGCTCTCTTTGATTTCGTCATAGGTTAATCGTTCGGCCATTTTACTCTCTGCTAGGGAACTTTTTGAAGAGAATAATGACATTTATAAGGCGCTTATATGATTATTACAAGTATTTAATTTTTTATGATGACTTTTAGGATTTGAGGTTAAGTTTAAGATGAGTTTTAAGGATTTTTATAAAATTGAGTAGAAGATTTAAGTTTATACATTACAATTAATAGCCTCGTGATTTTTCAAAATTTCGGCTTGTAGTTCATTGTGATTTTTTTTCTTTCTAAACGTGATTTTTTCAAGTCTCGAGATCTTACTTTTTAAATTCTGTGTAAATAATACCTTAATCCTTTCTTGAGCCTTTTTTATATCTGTGTGATCTATAGGAAAATTTAGTATTTTTGATTCATTAAGGCTTAATTTAAGATCTTTTCTTGTTTCTTCACTTTTATTTCTGTATTTCGACCTCTTAACTTCTTTTTCAATTCTTTGATTTTGAGTGATTTTATCTTTACAGTTTTGGAGATTTCGGCAAATTTCCCCTTTTTTCATATCATAATTTATCTTCAATTCTTGTATCATTTGTTCAATATCATTAGCTTTTTCTTCAGCAAATTCAATTTTCTTAGAAATCTCCCTATTCATACTATTTATCATATCCATACGTATTTTAATAAAACTCGATATATCTTTAGCAATCAACAATTCTTCAGGACTAAAACTAGATAAAACACTTGTTTTTTCTATAAGTTGTTGTTTAAGAAATTCAATACTAATCTTCAATTCGTTTTCACTAGATTTTTTATCAATTCTCTCATGTTTAACCGTATTAGTAATCTGTTCATATGTCATTTTAAGTTTCTGTAATATAAATTCATTATTCGCAATACTCACAGATTCTTTATTAACTTTTTTTCTCAATTCATCTAATTTAAGTTTATAAATTTTACATTCTTTTCCTGTTTCAAGCATTTTCCTTTGCATTGATTTTTTCCTTTCAGCAAGTTCATTTATATCCACACCTTCTAATCTATTAACCTCCAAATTAGCATCGAAAATCTTAGAACATAATTCAATATGTATATTACTCAAATGCGAATTTTCCTTTCTTTTCTTAGAAATTCTTTCTTCAAGTTGAGTAAGTTTTTCTTTTTCCATATTCATCATAGCAAAAACAATTTCAAATTTCTCTTTATTTCTATTTGTCTCAGCATTTTCAGCCAAAACATTCTCTTTGATTTTTTCCAAGCTTTTCTTCCTTTTTTTCCCAGCATATTTACCTTCAAACTCCCCTTCACTTTCCCCAGAATCCGTAGCTTCAGTAGTATAATCTTTTTTATATTCAATTTCTTTAGTCGTCACATTATTTAAAAATTCTGGTTTTACAAAATGCTGAACCATAGTGGGTCTTATTGGTTCAATAGATTTAAGCCAAGGATGATGTTTGATTTCATAAATACTTGGTCTACGTTCATATTCTTTAGTAAGCATTAAGCCAATTAAATCAGCAGATAAAGGTGATAACCATTGAGGAAACCTAACCATATCCTGAACAATCATCCTACTCATTTCCTCTCTTTCTGAGTTTTTAAATGGTGTTGTTCCAATAAGCATTTCATATAATAAAACCCCAAGACACCATATATCCGCACTAGTATCATGACCAATATTCCCAATAATCTCAGGGGGCATATATTCAGAAGTCCCACAAAAAGTTTTTCTTGTCCGCCCTTGACGTTCACAATAATTTGCCCATCCAAAGTCAATAAGTTTTATCCTCCCTTCTCTGTCTAATAATATATTCTCAGGCTTAATATCCCTATGAACAATTGGAGGATTTTGTGAATGAAGATACTCAACTGCTAATACAACTTCTCTAAAATATTGTGCTGCTGTTGATTCTAAAAGGTTTTTTTCTCTATATAATTTATGGAAAAGAGTACCCCCTTCGATTAATTCCATGATTAAATAAAAACATTTGTCGTCTTCGAAATGAGTAAGGAGTTTTATTATGTGAGGATGAGAAAGTTTATAGAGGATATTGACTTCACGTGAGAATTGTTGAAGAATACTCACAACTTTAGATTTAGGTACTTGCTTAAGGGCGAATAAAGCACTGGTTTTTTTGTGTTTGACTTTCCAGACTTGGCCATAAGCCCCATCACCAATTTTACGTAAAAATTCAAAATCTATGCGTTTGTAGGATCTTCCTAGGTTTTTTTGTGCGTCTGGAGGGTCTTGAAGCAGCTTGTTTTGCAGCCTGCTTGTCATTTTTAAGTATTATATCTGAAAACCACTATTGAAATGAATTTGTTCTTTTAATAATCTGAATAATTTTGTTAGAGTTTGGTTAAATTGGATTAGTGGAAAATAGGATATTGTGGATGATGATTAATGTTTGGGTTAGAATTAGAGTTGAAAAGAGGAAAAGATTTTAGGATGATGAAAAAGATAAAATATTGTTTTGGTTTAAAAGTATAAGTTTATTTTATGTTGAAGACTTTAGGGGATGGGAAAGAAGGGAAGTTGGGTTAGGATGGTTAATAAGGTTGATATGTTATGGATATAATAAAATTATTCGAAAATATCTGATGATTTGTAAGAAAAAGTTAGATTAATATGTTTTTATGAAGATTGCTTTAAGTTAGATAATTTGTTTATGGATTTTTATTTATAAGTTAAGAGTTTTTGTTTATTATATATATATTTATATGCAAATGTAAATGTTTATTAAGTGATAGGTATTAAATCTTGAATGAAGGATGCTTCTTAATATTTTTGAAAAAAAATCTTCTTTCGTTAAATAATATTTACATATAAACTGCTTATGAAATATAAAATACCTTAATCATAATTATAATAAAATATAGCTAAGCATTATGATACAATTTAAGCTATATTCATTCTTCGATAAAGGGAGTCTTTTGATATTAGGATTATTACATCTGAATTTGATCTCATCATGTATTTTCACAATTTCTTGCGAATCCTATATACCGACTTTATCGTATTTAGGCACTTTTAGACTTCACGATTTGGGCTTCATTCTCGCACTAACACTTCAATCATTTATGCTTCTCATACTTTTTATAGCGTTTCATCATTCTTTAGATGTAGCGCTTTCAAAAGATGACAAGCATTTTCTTATGATACACGAAATCACTATTCTAATTTTCATAGTATTTTTAGGGATTATCGATGAATCTTCTAGTATTGATTTCAATCCTTTTGATGATATACATAGATTTATTTCATTTGCCTTTGCGGGATTTTGCATTTCATGGGGTTATTGGGCTTTAAAGTTTCTTGCGAATAATGTGCTTGATGAAGAGCAGAAATTAAACCATAAAATCGCTTTTAAGGTTTACTTGGCGGCTGTAGCTTTTACTGTTTTAACTTTGTTTCAGTGGCTGTTTGCTTATACAATTTACAATAATTTACTGTTTAACCAAATTTCTGAGAGTTTATGTGAGTGGACTGCAGTGATAATATCTGCTAGGTTTCCTTATTATTTGTGTAGAGTTATGGAGAATACAGTGAGTATAAGCAATGCAAAAGAAAAAAGCAAGAACTAACTTAATAAATGTTAGCTAAAAAATACAAGTAAGTGTGTAATTAAATGCTAGAAATTATTATTTTGATATATGATTAAATTGAATTTCTAATATTGCTATGTTTTAAATTCATTTATTATTGGTTAAGGTTATTTGTTTAAGATATAAAATATATATTATATAGTGTATAATAAAGTTCTAATTATTTTAATACCATAAAAAAAAATACAAAAAAACTAAGTTGAATTTTATCTAAAACTAATTAAAACAAGATTTCTCATAATAAACATAAACAAAGGAATTAAACTACAATTTTTTAAAAAAATAATAAAATTTCAGTTTCCATTTGCAGAACTAATCCTAAAATATCATCATCAATTTTCGCTTAAAAAATACTCCAATCAGACTTTTCGTAAATATTCCATTTTTTCACCAATCTCATCTCCGAAATCTAAAAATCCCTTCAAATAATAAAATATGGGATTAAAAGATGATTACAACAATTGGCCTTTAGGCCGGCAGTTGCAAGTGATTTTCATCATTTCTGGATTTTTCCTCACTCTAATCTTAGTAATAATCACTCGTTTTCAACTTGACTGGCTACGAGACAAAGTTATAAATGACTCAAGTCGAGTATTAGAAGACCACATAATAGGTCAAATGAGAAAACTTGGGCAATTCGAAACAGAATACATAAATAATGAAATTGCAAATCATATGGATCAAATAGAAAAACTAAAATACATTGATCAAATGGTCCATGGGTATAATTCCACATACAATAAATGCCCTTTAAATTCTTCTAACACTTATCTTTGGCATGATGAAGTTTCAGAAAACAAATTAGACTACACAAACTCATCATTTTACTCACGTTTCGATGAAGATACAATCGAGTCTCAAATTCTTGAAGATACAGCTATGAACAATATTTATGAAAAAATATATAATGATCAATATAAAAGTATATATCAAGGCTTTAAAGAAAAAGAAATTTTACATACTTATCCAGCAATAAAAGTTGTAGAATCAGACTATAGTCCTGTAGTCCGGGAATGGTATTATAAAGCAAACTCATCATCAGAGAAAATAATAATGGAAGAACCATATTGGGAAGAATCTAATAGTCAATGGATAATAACATTTTCAATGGCAATGCTAAATGATAGTAATAAAGTATTTGGAGTTGTAGCTGTTGATGCTATTATGAAAAACCTTACAACAATCATTTCAGGGAAAAAAATATTGGAAAAAGGGTTTCTTATGATAGTATCATCAGGTGGAACGATTATGAATATGCCAAAACTGTGGTATCCTATTGATAGTACAATACAGTTAAGGCTATTTGATGAAAGCTATACTGGAATTTCTGAAACTATATGGAACTCTATAAAAAGCTCATCCTCAGGATCAAGACATGATTTTTTCGATGTTAACGGCACAGAGTACTTAATGATAAAACATGATATAACCCCTTATAAAGATAAAAGCATTGTNGGAACTCTATAAAAAGCTCATCCTCAGGATCAAGACATGATTTTTTCGATGTTAACGGCACAGAATACTTAATGATAAAACATGATATAACCCCTTATAAAGATAAAAGCATTGCAACACATTATCTTTTATTATGTGCCAAAAAAACAGAATCAGAACTACCTAAAGAAAATATCAAATCAAGTTTTTCAAAAACTTACGTGAGGATATTCTGGGTTACACTATCAATGGGAATATTATCTTTTCTTTCAGTAGGTGCATTAATATTCCTCGTTACAAAAAAAGTGAGCTTCCAATTAAAAATAATAGAAAACATGTTTGGGAAAATCATCCGTCGAGGTTTGTTTCCAAAGATGACAAAAGGTATCCATTTCCGTAAAATCGAAAAAAATTCCAAAGGAATAGAATCTTTAGTTGATGCTTGTAAAGAAAAAATCCAAAGAGTAAAAGATATGGAAGAATGTTATAATTTTTACAAATGGGGATTTTCAAGACCTAATGAAATTTTACTATATCAAGAATGGACTCAATATTTATACCCTTATAGTTTATATACAGATAAGCCAATGAGTTGGAGACAAGTACTACCTAATTTAAATAGAGTCCTTGGCTAGTAAATATAATTTTAAAGATTTGGATTATATTTATTATTAATGGGTTAACTGAGAAAAAACTTTAGGCTTGACTCGAAGTTTCTATATAAATAATACCCTAGCTGTTTCTTCATTGACAATTCTACTATCACGATCTATAACTTCATTACGTCTTTCTTCTATATAGTCTATTGTAGCAAGAAGTTCTTGTTTCTCACTTTCAAGACTAGCGATTTTCTCATCTTTAGCTCGAAGTTTAGTTAAAAATGCTTCTTTGTCTTGGATTAAATGCTGTTTAAAACTCTGTTTATCCCTTAATCGCTTTTGTAATTCTGCTTGTAGAAGAGTTTGATATTTTAGTTTTACAAGTTCTATTTTTCTTGATTCTTGATATGTATCATTGTCTGAGCCTTGAATAATTTTTTTCATATCTTCTAAACTTTGTGATAAATATTGTTTTTCATTTATTTCGGCTTGAAGAGATTTTTCTAATTCAAGGACTTTTTTTCTCATTATTATGCATTCTGATCTTACTTCTTCTGAACTTCTTAGGTATATATGAGTGTCTTCTACATGATCTTTTAATCTACTGACCTCATGTTCTAAGGCAATTTTTTCAGCTTCGGCATCAGCTTTTTCTTTTTCTAGGGTGTTTATGAGTAGTTTATAAGCTTCGGTTTCTTCGTTGTTTTTCTTTTCGAGGATACTTTGAAGCTGGTCTAAACTTTGCTGAGAATGTTTTTCTAGTTGGCTTTGTTTACGTTGGAGCATGTTTTGTAAGTATTTAATTTCTTGTCTTAATTGAGTATTTTCATCGTTTGAAGCTTTATACATTTCTTGGTAACGCTGTCTTTCTGAGTCTACTTCATCTAATGCTGATGTGAGTTCCTCTTTGATTACCTCTTGTTTCTTTTCGAAATCCTTTATCATGCATTTGTGTTTTTTATCATATAATTCTTCAAGTTCCTGTTCGATTTTTTCTAAATCAAGCCTTTCATTCTCTATACTCCTTCTTGACCTATTTTCCAGAGTTTCAGCTTTCATTTCCTTTGACCGGGCTTTTTCAGCTTCTAACTGTTGTTTAAGTTTTAAATTCTCTTCTTGTAAAGTAGATAGTGAATGTTCCAATGATTTCATTGTACTTTGCATATGCCCTTGTGCTTCATGTAAAGGTTTCAACGACTGGAGTTTTTTTATCTCATTTTCATACTGTTCTATTGATGTATCTCTAAGTTCAATTTCTACTTTCAATTCCTCAATTTCCGTATTTTGTTGTCTTAGTTTATGTTCTAAAATCCCTAACCCATTCTCTAACTCCTTAACTTTTAGCTCCAAAATTTTCCTTGATCTCCTTTCTTCATCAAGTTCATTATTCAAACTTTCTATTGTATCCCTACATTTAACAAGTAAAGCATCCCTAACACCAAAAGCTTTATCCACATTGAAAGGTCTTGATTTTTCAGAACCCTCTTCAAGTCTTTCAGAATCTTTCATATTAAAACTCTTATCTTTTTCCATAATTTAACTACTACAATCCATAAATTTTTAGTTTTAATTCATTTAGATCAATGAGTTTAGGCATTCGAGGTTTTTTATCATTACTTTTGCTTTTTTTCGCAAAAATCTGCATGTTTTTACTTAGTTCGATATTCTTTTTTAGTTTTATTATTGATGGTTTTGCTATAAGTTTTGTAGTAAAATTTTGTATTGGGTTGATAGCTGGGGGGATTTTATATGAAGGGAAAAGTTTTATAGGGATTTTGTTTCTAAAAAGATATTTTGTACTTACTGATAAGTTTTTTTTCCTTATTATTAAAGAGTCTCTATTGGAATTTGTTTGGGTTTTGATTATAAAATCTTTGGTTTTTGTACGTGAATGTAGGTATTTTTTTATTTTTGGAGAAGGGTCTTCATATTTTGATAGCCTTTCTGTGATTTCGTTGTTGTATAAGGAATTTGTATGTCCTGAGATGATGAGTTTTGGTTGAGATTGTGAGTTTCTTGATGTGTGTTTGTTGGATGTTGAATATCGATGCTTGGGTTTTATGTATTTTCCTTCTTGGCATTTGGAGTTTTGGTAAAAGTCTAGTAAACCATCAGAGTCTACTTGAATTGATATTTCATTTGTTTGTTTTAAGCTTCCGGTAGAGGTTGATGATATCATTTCAGTCATTGTTGTATTATTTATTTAATTATTTTTGTTATTGATTTTATGATTTTTATTTTGATGAAGAGTTTTATTTTAAACTGATATGGTAAATATGAAAAGGGATGAAATTAAGGATTAAGATTATGTTGGGAAAGGTTTGTGGTGATTGTGTTTTGTATTTTTATAAATACTTAAGATGTGGAAAAAATAATGGAGTTGCTTGTTTTGGATTTTTTTTTTTTTTGAGCAGAGGTTGAGGATGATAATTGAGATGTGGTTGTTTTTATAGGGTTTTATTTAAGGTATTATAAATATTGAAAGGGTTAGAAAATTATTAGTTTGGGATGGGTGGATTGTGGTTTTTTAAAGAGGAAAATTTCAATAGAGACTGGATGTTGATTATTATGAAGTGAATAATGTAAAAGTTTTAGAATTTATTTATTTTAACAGGTATTTTAATGAGAATTTATATATAATTATTGAGATAATAATACCTAAAAATTAGCATGATAATAATATATGTACTTGCTATTTAAATTTATAAATAGCATTTAGATTTTTTCTGTAAGTGCTATTGCAAAGTTAATACAATAAATAGGTAGAATAATATATCAGTTTATAGAATATATTATTCATTGTGATAGAAGATAGATAATAAAATTAAAAAAGCGTTTGCATTTTAATCTTCGTAGAGAAAATTGTTTTTGGAAATTATATCTTACTAAAATTATACATGCATCAATAATACTTGCAAAACAGAGAAGAAAACCATTTTATAAAAACCAATTTTGATCATAAAAAATATTAATCTAATAAGCATCAAGCCCACATTATAAAACTAATTATCCAATTGTAATTTGAACTTAAATTATTTAATCTCTACAAGCCAGGGCCATCTTACAATGAAATTACATATTTTTTCAAAGACTAATTTCTTATTATCCCTTTCCCCATTATCTTCTGATTTACTTTAATTTTGTTACATTACAGCCTAATTCTATAACCCTCACCTATTTCGGGCTTCTAAGCTTCCGATACTTTATTTTTAGTTTTTATAGTATTAACCTTAAGGTAAATTAGTCTAGTTTCTTCCACACCTGAAAATCCTCAGCAATCTTGTGTATATTATTTAAAACCTCGAGAATGGGTTTGATTTCTAACCTTTTCCTTGGGGCATTTAAAGACTCCAATATTACAAGGTGCGTGTCTTTCAGGCTCAAAAAAGGATGCAAAGCAACTCTGTTTTCTCTAAATTCCATGTTCCTGATCTGTTCGTTTTCACTTTCTTTTCTCTCATCTTCCTCCAAGTTTATAACAATAGAGTTATTTTCAATAGAATCCTGGGTTTTTATAGAACTCAAAGAAACATCTCTCATTGAAGCTTCGATAACTTTATTTATCTCTTCTTCAGTATCGGTGCTATTTCCGCTTTCCCACATTTATTATAATAATCATATCAAAACTAATCAATCTTTTAATGTAACATTTTAAAATTGGAAAATTTGTCTGAAGATTTTTTACTTTTAATCAGTAAGTCTAAATATTTTTTATATTTTNATTTTTTGATCAAAAGTCTAAATATTTTTTATATTTTCTATTGAATAAAACTTTATTTTATAATTAGAATGATTTTTAAGGTGCTTAGGAACTTGGTTATGAATATAAAGTATTATTTATATTAAAGATAGGGTAGAATTTGAAATAAGGATAATTTTTAAGGTGTTTTAAATTAGTTAAGATTTTGTTGAAAGTAAAAGGATATGGGTTTAAAAGGTGTGTAGGCGTTTTTTTGTGCGTGAAATGTAATGGATTTAATGTTTTTGTATAGTAAAGTTATATGAAAGTGTTTTTGTAAGTGTTTTTTAAGGGGAAAAATATTATTTTTTAAGACTTGGATAATTAAATTGCGATTTAACTGTAATGACTTGATTTATCCAGCTCTAATATGTAGGCTGCAAAGTTTTATAACAAAACTTTCATATTATTAAATCTGACAACAATTATAAAACTCACTCAACTTCTGCATCTAACTGCAAAATAAAAGAAGACTGAATTTAAAGATTTATAATATCCAGCAAACCATTTAAATAGTTTCTTCTCAAAAAAAACAATAAAAATAATTCCCTTAAGGATTTTTTTTCTTCTTAATAACATAAACAATCCCACCAATAACTAGCCCTGCAGCAAAAACACTCAAGATAATATTTATCTTTGAAATACTTATGTTTTTTTCAAGTTTTTCTTCATAAAACTCTTCATGTTCCTTAAAATCCTTTTTCTTTTCTGGGCTATTTTCCCTTTCTGGTTCTATAGGAACTTTTTCTTCAGCTATTTCTGATTGCATCAACCCTTCAAATTTCTCTTCAGGTATAACAATTCTATCAGTAAAATATCCATCTTCTAACATTTTATCAATACTAGGGGCGTATTCATCTGCATTTGATTGTCTTTCACTTCTTTCTGTTAAAGAAAACTGGATACTTCCTGAGGATTTGTCTAAAATAGAATCATTCATAGATAAATTAAGCAATTCTCCAGACATTTGACTTTTGTTTAATCTTTCCTTGCGTTTTTGATTAAGAAAAGAGCTGACTTTTCGATGTCTGATTCTCATATTTATATAAAACAATTCATTATATATCATGCAGATTATAGATGGGAAAATATGTTTTTATGACCTAAAAGTATTTTTATTGAATAAAAAATATTAGAAAAAAAATAGGTACTAAAAGGCAAAAGAAACAAACTAAAATTTTCATATATTTCATTACAGGAGCAAAGTATCAACCTCATAATAAATATAATCAGTAAAAACCTTAAAAACAAACATAAATGGTTTGATAATACAAAATGAATAAGCGTTGCTACATAGACCCAGAAGACTTGTACTCATTTCACAATGAAGAGTCTTTTGATGATAACTATGAAGATATGATCAACAGCTATCTAAGTCAAAGGCACATTTATTCAGCATCACTACCTCTACCATCAACTACAGATTCAATAATTGAACAAATTCAACTTGAAAACAATGAAAAGCAAGCCCGAAAAGAGACTTTAAAACACCAAATGAAACAACAAATCCTACAAATGGTAAAACCTCCTTCACCTCGTATGCTGGAAATTGAAAAAAAACTCATCTCTGATCCAGCTGAAGAAACTCCAGAAAACATGATTGAAATAGCTGAAGTTACCTCAAGTGCTGAGCAGAGTCCTACAGCACTTAAATCAATTGAAACTAATATTGAGTTTGGGGGTTTCGATAATTTAGACACTGACGAATTTAATGAATTAAGCATTGACGTAAGTCAAGAAATTAAGTAAAAATTACACAGGCCAAGCGATATAAAACTCATCCCAATAATGAAAAGTAAATTTTTCCCAGTATCAGAGATGTTCAAAAGAAACAAATCACGGATGATGAGAGTTGTATCTTGCAGTAAAGAGTTTAAAGGAGAAAATAAACCTTTAAGGAAAAAAGCTTACAAATTAATTGAAAATAACCCGAATAAAAGCTATGCCATAGTCTTCAGCCCGATTAACAAAAAAAAACTAGGTATTTTCACTATACATAATGAAAAAGCTGTCAAAGTCCTTGGAGATGATTTGCCAGACTGTATTCCATTGACGAAAATTAATAAGAAGTACACTTTTGATTTTGTAGAAAGAAATTTTGTCGAAAACAGTCAAGTCATTGATGGCTTTGATTTTAGCGAGGAACTACTCTCTTGATAAATAAATGGTAGTTCATAAATAAACCCATAATCTTCATAGAAAAAAAGCTCTTTCACACCACAACTACATCATTAAAAACCTATAAAAAATTGTATCGAAACCCTTACAAAACCATAATTCAAACTAAAAATCAGGATAAATCATATAAAAATCTCAACTACACAATAATAAACATAGTTTTTAATAAATCCCTAACACAAAACCTACAAAAAATCACACAACATCTTCAAAACCACATAAAATCTTTCACTCTTTCTTATTACCCACCCTCACCCTATAAATGCAAAAATTTAAACCAGCATGAAAATTAAACCTTAAAATAATAATATGTCCGATAATGAGTCCAACAGCTTAGAAGAAGACGAGATAATAAAAGGGATAATAAACCACAACTTCCCTAATTCCAGCCGTCCACGATCACAAATGTTCCCATACACCCCCGAAGTCTCCAACAAGAAAAAAATGAACTCAGTAAAAACTTCAAAAAAAACCAGCCCTGTTGTATCCCCAAAGCCAAGAACAACTAGAAACTCAATAATAAGCTTAAAATCTCCTGAAGATATCAATACCTTAAGTAAACAAACTTCACAACAAATAATCAAATCCGTTTATAGCCTTGTATCATCAAAACTACCAATAAGTTTATGTGAAAGTCGAGAGTTATCAAAAAAAGACCAAGAAGAAATCCAACACTTTTTTATGACAAAAAAAGCGCAGTTTAAAAAAATCTTACAAGAAATATCAAACAAATGCAGTAAAGGGGGAAAAAGAGTACCAAAAGATTCTTTAAAACTCAATGCGGTATTAGAAAGTAGATATTTAGAAGAAATAGAAAGGATACAGAATAAACAAAAGTATTTGAAAAATGAACTTGTTAAGAAGACTAGTGAAAGAATTTTGAAAGAGAAAACTTTGATGAAGAAAAATATGGATGTTGAGGCTAAGAAGAAAAAAAATGAAGCTAAGAGAATACAAAGGTATGAGAAAGAAGTTATAATGAAGAATATTGAGAATTATTATAAGGATCAAGTGAATATTGTAAAGGATTATTATAAGAAGGAAATTGAGACTAAGAAAATACAGGATTATGAAGCTAAACAGTTGATATCGGAGTTTATTAAGAGGAAAAAAGCTGATAGGCTGAAAAGATATGAGGAATTAAAGCTGAAGTATGAGAGGGAGCTTGAAGATCTTAAGGAAAAATTTAATTCAATACATTAACTTGTTTTTATTTGTGGGGTTTTTGGTATGATATATTTTGTTGAAATTTTTGTATTAGTTGAAGTTTATTGCATTTGAGTGTTGGGAAATTTAATGTTTTTTTTGGGTAAAGTTTTATTTGCTTGCAGATTAGAATAAACTTATTATTTTGGGTTTTTTTATGATTTTTTAATGCTTTAAGTAATTTTAGATTATTTGATTTTTTCAATTGGAAGATGTGTTTTTTAAATAAGATTATGTACTTATTGAGGTAGTTAAGATTATGATATTATTTGAACAGTGCAAAAATATTTCAGATTTGTAGTTGACGATAAAAACTTTGAAAATAAGAAATTAAATAAAAGTATAAATTAAAAAATCCTTTGATTATTTTTTATATAAACATCCTTTATCTCACCTTAACTTCATCAAAACTAAAACTCTTATCTCCCAAAAATTCATTAAAATTTTAATCTCCCTTATCCAAACTCTTAAAAAAATCAGCTACACAAAAATATAAATNCTTATCTCACCTTAACTTCATCAAAACTAAAACTCTTATCTCCCAAAAACTCATTAAAATTTTAATCTCCCTTATCCAAACTCTTAAAAAAATCAGCTACACAAAAATATAAATGTCAGAAGAGTCAAAGAAAAACTTCGAACTCTTATGGCAAGAAGTAAAAAGTGGAAGACACTCAGCAGTCCTTAATCTAAGTACCACAAGTAATCTCTAAATAGTGTCAATAGCTTTACCTGATGACATAGAACTCAAAAAAACTCGTATAATCGCATTAATCAACCTAGAGAAATACGAAGAAGTCCTAAACTTAATGCAAGGCCATTCAGGTTTTGATTTCGAAAAATCATATGTTCTTTACAAACTCCAACAATTCAACGATAGTTTAGAAATTTCTCGTAGCAGAAATGAAAAACCCTTTCGTCTTCTTAGAGCCCAAACCGTAATATCAACATAGTATTTCCGTTTATCAATGAACCGTGAAGCTGTATCAGAATATGAAGAACTCTTAAAAACAGATAAAGACAACTTAGAACTAAAAATCAACCTTTCTGGATCTTATCTTGGTCCAGGTCTTTATGATTTAACCCTTTCTCATCCTCTTTTCTCATCATCAAATGATTGGGAATTACTGTTTAATAAAGCTTGTGCCTTATCTGAACTTCGCCAATACTCAGAAGCTTTATCAGTTCTAAGGACAACTGAAAGGATAATTTCAGAAAATAAAGATCTAAACGATGAGATGTGGTTAGTAAAAGCACAAATCGCTTATGTTTTCCATAGTATGCAAGATATTGATAAAGCAGTTGAGATTTATGATGAGATTATGAAAAGTAAAGCTGAACCAAACATAAAGGCAGTGGTTAAAAACAATTGGGTTATAGCAAAAAACTGTGAATTAAAACTTGGGATAAAATTATTAAATGAAGCTTTACATGAAGATAATAAATTAGTAGGGTTGCAAAAACTTGGCATATTACAGAACATTGGTTTGTTATGCTATAAAAAACGTAAAGTCACTGAAGCTTATGATATGATAAAAAAATGTGAAGGTATAGACGAGAACAATCAGCGTTTAGGTTTTTTTAAAACTTATGTGTTGTATAAGGATAAAAAACATGAGGAGTATAAAAATTATCTTTTAGCTAAAGATAAACCTTGGGCTTATGGTTTACTTATGAAATTGTTATTAGAACAAAATAAGCTTCAAGATGCTGAGAAGGTATTTGAATTGATGACTAATGCTAAAAAAGAAGCCTTAGATGCTAATGATTATATGGAAATCTCGAATTTACTAGAAAAAGCGGGGATGACTGATAAAGCTTTAAAAACATTAGAAGAAGCTTGCAGGAATTATAAGAATAAAAACCTTTGGGAAAAATGGGGAAATTTGTTAAGGAAAACTGATAAGTATGAAAAAGCTATACAAGTTTTTGAAAGCTACTTAGAAAAAACTTCAGACGCAGGGATTATTGCTAATTTAGTCCTCACAGCAGCAGGGATCCAACCAGAAATTGCCCAAAAATGGAGTTCAAAGCTTCCAAGAGTGAATATAAAAGCTTTATACAATAGTGCGAATTCAGTAGAATCCCTTGACGAAATCATTGACAAACTGGAATTCGCAAGTTTGCAATGGAAAACTAAAACCGAAGAAAAAATTATCGATGAAATCCAAAAGAAAAAACGCAAACGTAAACATAAACCTAAGTATCCAAAAGGCTTCGACCCAAAAAACCCCAACAACCCAAAACCCGACCCTGAGCGCTGGTTGCCAAAAAGCCAACGTAAGGAATTCAAGAAAAAAGGACGTAAAAAAGTTCCTAAAATGAAAGGACCTCAAGGTGTTGTACTAGCTGAAGCTCAAGGACAAGAAGTTGGTGGATTTAACAAAAATCCATCAACTGCTCATACAGTAGCAGCAGGTGAAGGGAAGAAAAACAAAAAACGTAGAAGATAAAAAAATAATTATTTAGTTTTTTTTATTGAATTATATTATATTAAACTTCATTTTTCAGAGTCAGTTTACGTCTTATAACTTCTTGCATTTTCCCAAGACCAGATGATAAATCAGAAATAGGGTCTAGGTTTTTATGATGTTTTTGGTCTTCGGAAAAGTAATTATGAATCCCTGTTACTGATTTTAATAATGATTTTATCGATGATAATTTGCTATCTCTTTCTGATGGACTCAAGCTTTTGAAGTTCCCTTTTGTGTTTGTTAGGTCTTTTTGTGAAGGTAGGGTAAATGATTGAACTTCTTCGTAGATTTTTGTTGTGTTTTCAGTTATATCTAAAGATTTGTCTGAAAGTAGACTTTTCAGTGTTTCTTCAGTATCAGTGCTGTTACGTTCAGAATTTATATTGGATTCTGATAGGAAAACATCAGTTATGTTCCAATAACAGACTTCAATAGCTTCAGATGAATAATTGAAACCTTTTAATTCATTCCCTTCATATGTATCAAGGTTTACAGGGGTTTTCATGATTTCAGGGTCGAAATTAGATTTTTTCAAATTGGGTCTGAATGGAGGAGTGCATTTTTTCTTAAGCATACGTTGCCAGTTTATGCTTTGGCACCAAGGATGCTGTTTTATTTCTTCAATACTTAGTATATGACTTCTTTTGCTTAGATCTTCTGAATTTTTACTTGATTTTGCTTGAGAATCTTTTGATAATAATTTTAGGAGTAGATTTTTTACATCTTTACTTAAGTATTTTGGAAATAAGTTTTCGTTAATTTCGATTGTGGAGTCGGGGTTTTCTGTTAGTTTTGATGAACTTAAGACTTCGTATAGGAGAAGACCTAGTTGGTAAAAATCTTCAGTTTTTTCGATAAAGGAACGGCTTGGTTTTTGTTCTTCAGAATTTGAGGAAGTTTGGATTGAGTTGGAAGAGTTGATGATTGCTAGGCTGAAATCGACAATTTTTATATGTCCATCGATGTCTAGGAGAATGTTTTCTGGTTTGAGGTTGTTGTATGAGATGCTATTTTCGTGAAGATATTCAAGAGCTAGAAGGATTTCTCCGAAGTAAAATTTCGCTTGGTTTTCAGTGAATCTTCCGATATTTTTTAGATGAAAATTCAACTCACCTCCAGGACAAAATCCTAAAACATAATAAAGTTGTGAATCCTAAATAAAAAATACAGACTGGCAAGCCCAATGCAACTTAGCAATAAAAGGATGCGAAACTTGGCTCAAAACATTTCTCTCAGCCATCACCTGGGCCAAACGTTCATTTCTCCTAACTTCGCTTTTTTCAATTATCTTAATAGCATACAATATCCCCGTGTCTTTTTTTCTACTCAAAACAACTTTAGAATCCTTCCCTACACCTATAACTTTCAAAAAATTAAATCTACCAATTCCAATATCCTCACAATCTTCACTAAAATAGGCTGTTAACATCTCATGGTCTGCAAAAGGTTTCAAAGACTTTTCAAATCTTAACAAATATTCATCAAGTATATCCAAATTTTCCTTTGTCCTTAAAGCAGCTATAACACCCTCATTTTTATAGTTTCTTATTACCTCTGAAAGAAGCCAACCACAAGTCATTGAATCGTCAGGGATTTCAATTGTAAAAATATTATGATTTGCCAGGATTTTAATAATTTTATATGGAGCTTTAGGAATGTATTTAAAAGTTTCTCTTCGTGGTTTATCGGATTGAACTTTTAGAGCTTGGTCTGATGTAGTTTGTCCCATTTCGATAGAATATTATGTTTATTTATAGTTGAAGATTTGATTTTTTGTATTAGGTAAAAGGAAGATATTATGTTTTGGAAGGGGATTTTTAAGGTTTTAAGGTTTGGAATTTTTTGGATTTCGTTAAAGTGGTTAGGNATAGTTTGTCCCATTTCGATAGAATATTATGTTTATTTATAGTTGAAGATTTGATTTTTTGTATTAGGTAAAAGGAAGATATTATGCTTTGGAAGGGGATTTTTAAGGTTTTAAGGTTTGGAATTTTTTGGATTTCGTTAAAGTGGTTAGGAGCTATTTTGCATATCGTTATTTTGGGTTTATAGAATGGAGTTTTTTTTTTGGTTTTGATGAAATTGATGTTAGGATTTTGGAGAATTGATGATGGATTTTGCATAAGAATGAAGAAAATTTGAGGAATAGAGGTGTAATGATAGGAATAGATAAAGATTTGATAGTGAATAGTGAAAAATTTAAATGGGGTTTATAGTAGGATTTTTGGTATTTTAGATAAAGATTGGGTTATAAAGATTAGTTTTAAAGATTGGGTTTTGTGGTAATTAGAAAGTTTTAAGTGGCTTTTTGAGTTTGGCTTAATGAATATTTAGGCTACTGGAAAGTTTGAAGTTACTGAATGGTTATTTAGTTTTTATAAGAAATCGTTTTACATGATTTGAATAGTGATTTGAAAACAAATTTAAATATTTTATATAATGATGCTCTGAATTAACTACTAATATCTGGTATTTAATTTATATGAAACTTAAGTGTCCTATAGTTTCACTTTTTTTATATATTTTACATAATAAAGTTTATTATAATAAAAAAAAACTCGCAATGCTAAGTGAAAAAGTTTCTATAAAAAGTTTCTTACTTATATAAAAAAAAACAGTTTAAGATCATATAGTAAAAACAATAAAAATTTTAAAGACTTATTTCCTTAAATTTTTTGTACCTTCTTGAAATTTTTTTTTCTCATAAAAGCTGAATAATAGCTAACTTAATCCACACATTCAAACAAACAAAATTTCAAAACACAAAACATAAAATTATTCTCCCATACTCAAATAAACCTTTTAAATCCATAAATGCCCACAAACCATTTATAAAAGCTTCTTATAATAATAAAATTCATCGATTTATATACCTTCTCCATAAACTAATCTTATCAATAAAACAATAACCCCTCTATCTCTATAATAAATATATTAAAACTTCTCAATTTCTCATCCTCTATTCTTAAATTTCTTCCATATTACCTTAAATAATCTAGAAAGTTCTAACCTACGAAATCAATACCAACTTAATTCCTATCCGAAAAGTTCTGATTTGTATTATTTTTCATCGATCAAACATCTAAATTTCACATGAAAATTCTTGTCGTCCAATTAACCATATAAAATCACCAAATATTCAAAAGAATAATTTTAGTCCATTCTAATCTTCTTACTTAAACTAATTATGCCTAAGTCTTTCAGTTTCATGTAAGTTGATAATAAACCTCAAATACTCATTTGGGTTACTTAATTTCTCAGGGTTCTCATAGACTTTCACAGCATTATGAATTTTTTCATGGCCCAGGGACCCTGTCAGTACAAGGTTTTTAGCCAAAGATTCAGTGCTTTTTCTATATTTCCTATATGATTTTTACATTTCTAAAGCATTTAACTCACTTAGAACGCTTTCTGATAATGCATCTAAAACCCTATGTTTTTCCATTTATTTAACATGGATTCAAATCCAAAATTAGCAGGACTAAGTTCAAAACTCCAACAAAATCTTAGTTCAGCCCTACAGAACATGCCGGCTATGTCGAAACCTTCAAATTTTTTCGATTCTTTGCAGTCAAAACCAGAAATGATTTCCAGGCGCATAAGATCAGGTAGGAATCCTAGTACGGGTTTAATACAAAAGGTATATAGCATGAGTCCTATGCGTCCATCAACAGCAGCAACAGTACCTTCTTATGCAATTCGTCCTGATACATCAAAAACCATCGAGACTTCAAAACTAAATACAAGAGTTATCGAAGGGTGGATTAACTCAACACTTGCTGATGCTGAATACCTTGACATACCAGGTTGTATGATAAAAAGTGATAAAAAAATGCCTTTAACTCGTTATGGTGTTGACCGAGCTGGATTACTTGTAATTTATAAATAGAGCGCTGGGATTCCATCTAATGATATCGATAGTATATACCAAAGTCTTTTTGTTCATTCAATAGCCTTTTATCAAATGCTTCAAAAAGTCCTAGAGCACAGTGATAAGAAGTATACAATTATTACCGGTTTATGGAAAGTTTATGCAGTTTTATTAGAATACTGCTGCAAATTAGACTACAAAATGATCATCGCCACTTTGAATATCGAAAAGAAAGAAGAACTTGAAGAACTAGAAAGAAACTATAAAAATCAACTTGTGTATTTTGAAGAAAATCAAAGAGCACTTGAACAATCATTAGAAGAAACTCGTGAACAATTAAGGAAATTTCAAAGAAAACTTGATTTAGAAATACAAAGGAAAGAAGAACTTGAAGATGAACTTATGCAAAAAGGATCAGGACATGAAGAAGAAGTTAATACAAGGATAAAATTTGAAAGCAAAGTTAATCAGATGTATGCTAAACAGAGGGATATGGAAACTAGGACGGTAAATTTGCAGGATGTTATTGATGAATTAAAGAAAAATTTAGAAGATAAAACTATGTTGTTGAATAAAGAGAAAAAAACTGTTGAAGATGTTATTGTGGCTAGGGATAAGAGTGAAAATGAATGTAGGAGACTGGATGAGAAGTATAAACAGTGTGAAATGACGAGGATTGCTTTAGATTCAAGGTTAAATGAAACTTATTTGAAGATTGAGGAATTGTCTAAGGCGGTAAGTGTAGCGAATGCGAACTATGCGGAAGCTATAAATGAGATTACTCAGAAAAAGATTGAAGTGGAGGATAAGAAATATGATATTGAAATCAAAGTGTCAAACATCCAGAAACTCGAGAAAATGATTGAAGAGCTAAAATTAGAAAAATCCATCTTCCACAAACGAACAATCGAGCTAGAAATCCTTTACAATGACGAATGCGACAAAAATCAGCACTACAAGCAAGAGTACGCTCGTATTAAAGAATCTGATAATTTCTATGCTGTTGAATATATGAAGTATAAAGAAAAATCAGACAACCTCGAAAAGCGTTGCGAAGATATCAAAGACGAGAAATCCAAGCTTAAAATCCAACTTGAAAGCATAATCCAAGGTTATGAAGAATATAAAATCCAAGTAAAAAAAGCTCAAGAACGTATAGAAGAAATGAATAAAGGTCGACGTGTAATCGAAGAGCAAAATGAGTACTTAAACCGGCTTCTTTCAGAGAAAAACGAAGAACTTAAAGATTCTCGAAATATGAACCTAGAACTCAAAGATGATATGGAGCGTATGAAAACACGTGAAAGTACCCTTGAAAGCGAAATAACAACATTATCAATAAAACTTAGATCAATAGAAAAACAATACGAAGCTAATAAAGAAACAATGCAACAAAAAATAAATAGTCTTTCTGATATAATAAACTCAGAGAAAAAAATAAGAGAAAATTGGATAACGAAATTCGAAGAAGAACAGAAAAGTCATTCAATATCGTCAAGAACGTTAATCACAGCTCAAGATACGCAAAATGAACTGACTATGAAACTTAACACAGCAATATTAGCTTTAGATGAAAAGACCCAAAGATTGAATATCCAGTTGGCTAAAAATTCAGAACAGTTGGAAGAAATATTAGAACTTAAAGCTTTACAAGAAGAGACTACAAGGAAAAATAAAACTTTACAGATGCTTTATGATAACTCAGAACGTGAGAGATTGAATATGATCCAATCTCATGCTGTAGAAATTGAATATATAAATGAAGTGAATAAGGAAAACTGTGAAAAACTGAAAATGAGAATTGAAGAAATTATTTTTTGGGCTCATTTGAATTTGGTACTTTATGATAATAAAACTGCAGATTACGATGATCTTTATACTAAACATAATGATTTAATAGATTTACAGAATCGTACTGCAGGACAATTGGAACGAACAATAGAACAATGGAATCAATTATCGATGTATATACAAGAACTTGAGATGTTTACATATGAAAAACTAGAAATCTTAGAAGACTTGTCAAAAAAACACACAAAGCTCACAAAAGAATATGAAGATCTTTACAAAACCCATACCGAATTTATGAGCCTAGTCCCTTTAGAATTAAAAGATGTGGAAAATCCATTTGAAATTTTACAAGAAAAAATCGATGAACTCTCTGGGACATTACAAGAAATTGAGTTTTACAAGTCGAACATGATGGATTTTGAAGTTCAATACGACTCTCTTGTTATAACTTTTGATGAAAACACCCAAACTGATATTGGGTTTTCGTTTTTCGAAAAAAATCGAAGGATGTCTTCTTCTGGAACCCCACATTCTGGGTCACAAAGGGTATATTCAGCTAAAAGTAAAGAGGCTCCTGGGATTATTGCTGAGTATCCACAAAAAAGAAAAAATTATCAAATGCATCCTCAAAGCTCAGAATCAGCTTTAAGGGAAGAGACTCCTATAAATATGACAAGTGTATATCATCAGTAAATATTATTTAGGTCATTTAAACAGTTGAAAAACTTTCCAGCTATAAAAAGCAATCAAGGTAATCTACACCCTATGCCCCCCCCTCCAGAAATCAAAAGGCTTATTAATACAGCTAACTCAAGAAGAAAGCATGATACGAATTTTCTATAGATTAGTAATTAAACTGTTTGGATATAGAAATAATAAAAAGATTGAAAAGAGCATTTAATTAAGGTCTTTAAATTTCCTCATGTATTCAATAATCTGTATATGAGACTCAAAGTCAAAATTCACATCAGTAAAAGTTGTAAAACCTCTAGCCACAATCTCGTTATTTCTATTAACATCTCCCCAGACCTCAATTAATCCTGTAACATTTTTCGGTACTTCCAAAACCCTGCATTTACCTGTTGTATCTGCTAATAAAACCCCTCTGTCAAATGTTCCATCAACATTGCCAACAAGTGTTATTTTTTTCTCGCTATTCACCTCTTTGCACAAACCTAAAGGATATATATCAACCATTTCCCGCTAATATTATAAAAAGCTATTATAAGAAATAATTACCTTATTTCTAATGATAAATCTATGTCGTTAATACAGAAGCACGTTTAAGTTTTATTTTAAAGACAGTTCTTTTATTTCCACCTAATGATATTGTATGTCCTATAACATAATCTCTATGGCAATCGCATTGACTATAAAATATTGTAAGTCCTCCGAATGATATAAAACTAAATATTATACAGAGAATATATAAAAATCAACAGTTTGTGAGGTTTAATAAAGGAATAAGATTTTCTCCTGTTATGGCTAAAGCAAAGAATTTGCCATAGTAAAAAGGACCTAAGATTCTTCAAAAATGACAAAACCTGCAACACGAACTATAGGAAATGATAAGAAAATCCTAGCAAGACTAATATAGAATTTGTAGTTTAGTAAGAGTAAGAGGAATAATATTGTTCCGATTGTCCCAGAAACTAGGGTAATGATTCGGAGATCTTGGCGGTGATGGTACAAACTAGCATAGTATAAGCCAATTGGTATAAAAAATATTGAGAAAATCTCGTTATTATAGACAAGGAACCAAAGTAGTGGCTTGCAAAAAAGTCTCGGGCTAAGAAAATTATTGTCCCTGTTGTAAATATAAGTAAAAATGAAATAATTAAAGCCATTGACTTTTGATAAACTAGAATTTCATGATGCGATATATAATTTGGACGTAAAGGTTTTCTTGTTTCTTGAAAAATAGCACCATTTACTATCACTAAAATAAAACAGGCACTTGGGAAAAAAACTTGAGCTAAATACCCAGACTGAATATACATATTAAATATTTTATCTATAGAACCAATTAATTGTATAGTCAAAATATCACTAAGTGCTCTATATTTACAATTATCACTAATTTAGATAAAAAGAATACCCATGAATAATTAGAAAAGCATAAGAAATTCGATATTAAAGATATTAATAATATGTTGATATAGAAAATAGGAAAAAAAAATTAAGAATATCTCCAGTTTCTTAGACCTTCTTCACTTTCATTTTGTTTTCTCATATTTTATAAGATATAGTTAAATAGAAGTTTTAATGAAATAATATGGATTATAATTGGATTTTGATGTTAAAGGATTAGTTATGATTATAAGGATAGAATGAAAGGTTGAGTTTATTTGGTATTTTTATGAAGAAAAGTTTTTGGAAATTTTGTATGATTTTATTAGTAGTTTAAAGAAGAGGAAATGCGAGAAATTAGGATTTGTGGTGAATTAAGGGAATGATATGTTTGAGAATATTAGCTAGTTGTATATAGTTTAGATGTAAATTATGTATTTATACAGAGAGTTTTATAGTGTAATTTCAGAAAATTATTTTAATATATTTTAAGTATCATAAATAGCACTAAATTATATTTTATGATATAACATAAACCCCATTGCATCTATCACAATTTTCTTAACTACTTTCATATAATATTTATTCTCAAACTAAAACCTAACCACAACTTCACATTTTCCCAAATTTTCTTTATAAATATTCAAATTAAATAAAAAAATCATATCTTTCAAAACTCTTCAACTCTTAAAATCCTACCCATTTTATTATTTAACAAAAAATAAAAGCTATAAAAATTCCACTTTCCATATAAAAACTAATTTATTACCAATACTACATCTGATCCTATAATCAAATTAATTTTCCGACAATTTAACTTTATGGGCAATAAATTTCTGTAGATTTGGCATATGTCTCGTAATATCTTCTATACTGATTTTTTTATGTCTAGTATTACTTCTTCTACTTTCTGATAAGTTTTCAATAAACCAATGGATTTTCAGAGCATCATCAGGTTTTATTCTTTCATTAGGATTCCATTTAAAACAAGATTCAACAATTTGGAAAAACTCATCCTCAGCACCTTTTAATATGCTTCTTAAAGACCTAGTCCCAGGAAGTCGATTTTTCCCTCGAGAATTAGTTTTAATTCTCAATTCCCCTTTGCTATTAAAAAATAAATGTTTTCTTGTGCTTGCATTCAATATATCTGCTGGAGGCATTCCAAGAACTTCTATAATACAAGATAGCTGGTCACTTTCATTTTCACCTGGGAATATTGGAATTCCTATATAAAGTTCAGATAATATACACCCTAAGCTCCATACATCAATAGCTGTTGTATAAGGAATCCCAAGAATGATTTCTGGAGCTCTATAAAAACGGGATTGTATATAAGTATACAATCGCTTGTTCCCATAGCACGAACTACCAAAATCAATAAGTTTCACACCGGGCCTAGTCAAATTCACCATCAAAACATTTTCAGGCTTCAAGTCACAGTGAACTATATCACAACTCTCAAGTACCTTAAGTGCCTGAAAAAGCTGTAGGGTTATTTTCTTTATAAAACTCATCGAAAGGCCTTTAAATAACCCTTTTTTCAGCATCTCATAAAGATTCAAACTATATAGTTCAAATCCAATACACTAAATAACGGCTACTGTATGTTTCCTGAAAACAAAACTTTCTAGTATTTCAATAATATTCGAAGTTTTATTGCTATCAAATGCTTTAACAGCTTCTAATATTTCTATTTCTACCTTAGCTTGTTGATTGTATTTCGTTTTGTTTTTAATGATTTTTAAGGCAATGTTTTTTTTGTCCTTGTGATCATAAACTTCAAGAACTTGTCCGAAACTCCCTTTACCAATAAGACCTTTAATTTCATATCTAAAAGCTATATGGTCCTTAATCAATATTCTGTAATCGCCATTTTCTTGAGAAAACTCAGGGTCTTTGGGTTTTAAATTTTTCCCGATATAGTAAATATCTTTATAATTCATCAGCTCTTCTTGTTCCCATTTTGGAAGAATATCAGAGAACTTGCTAAGGATTTCGGTTGGAGAAGCTGGAAAATTTAGTCTTTCCCAACGAGATCTTGAGGTGGAGATTTCTGAGTTTAAGACTGGGGATTTCCAGTCGAATTTCTTAGGGCTAGATTTTTCTGTTATACACTGTTCATTAAACCTAAAGGGATCTTTGATATCTTTTGGAGTCAAAACCAAAGACATATCTTTAAGAAAAATTCCTTCTGATAGCCTTGGTTTACTTTTCGTCGTACTTCCCAAAAACGAATTAGCTGACAATTGATTTCCAAGTCCTTTAACCCCATTTCTAATCCCAACATCAAATCTCCCCCCTTTATTCACTGTATTTTTCAAAGAACTCACTGGCATTTTTGTGGTACTTATGCAACCATCACAACTCGATGTACTTTTCATTATAATAAATTCATTAAATCAACGCTAAATTTTTTTTAAACTATTAAAAACGCAATCATCCCTCCTAAAGCTATAAAATCCCCAAAACCTTTATCTAACAACTCATAATATTCATAAAACGCCATCTCAAGTACACAATCTTCAGCATTAACAAACTTAGGGTAATATAAAGCTCTATACATTTTCCTAGTAAATTCCTTATATTTACTATCACTCCAATAGCTTTTCATACAACTGCTGCCAAATCTTCCATATGTATTGCATTTCATTATATTTCCACTTGTAATCCAATCTCTAACCATAGAGTCATACTCATTATAAACATCATCCCCTGGGAAAATGTTACAAAACATAATAGATTCACTATTAAGACCACAATTGCAACTAGTTGTAAACACTTGTTCAGCTTTTCCAGTTAGTTTTGATATACAAACTGTGTTATTTAAACATGAAATAGGGGTTTTCTTTGCTGATATCGGAGCTGGATAACAAAGACTAGTCCCGATATCAACACAAAAACCTGATTTGCATAAATAATTCACATCACCTGTAGCGTTACACCCAGCAAGAACTTCATAATCATCAACAGAAAAATACTCTGTGCAAATATTATTCTCAGGGTTTGATTGAGAAAAAACCTGACACCCAGCGTTGTTAACACAATTTGCATCTTCATAACACCCAAGCTGACCTTTTTTTAACTGAGGCACACATGTCATATTTGAAGGTGTACAAAAAAGCCCAACATCACAGTCAAGATGTGATTTACATGGTGTGTTTATTGATAAACCATGACATGTGTTTTGTATACAAGTATTAGAATTTGTACAATCTTGATTATATAAACATTTTGCTCCTGATACTTGAGAATTTGCAATGTATGAAGATTTGTATTGGCATTGAGATGATGTAGATGATGTGCTAATACAAATATAGTCACCTTTACATGGGTTTACATATGTGATGTTTGAGGTTGTGTTTAGATAAGAACATGATGATTGATTAGGTAAGTTGGTTTTATTGCATTTATAAGCTGGGCAGGTAGAACTGAGAGCTTTGACTGAAGATAATGTTATGAGGATTGCTAGGCCAAGCATTTATTTGGTTTGTATGATATGAGTAATAGGATGATATGGAAGGAGAAAATTAGTATAGGATAGATAGATATTGGTTGGAAAATGTAATAAAAGAGTTTATTAGGATGATGGAGATGATGGCTGTAGATAATATGGGTTTAAAAGCTTGGACTTACTGGCTTTTTGGGTAAAAAAATAGGTTTGGAATTTTTAAGAATTTTAGTTGAGATGCGATTTTGAATGGTTTGCTTGGAGGATTTATGAGAAAAGAAGGAAGAATGATAGATTTGGATAAGAGGTTAGTTTTTGGGGATTGAAATGTATGAAAGAAAAATGGAAAAGAATTGAGATGGAAAAGGTTTTATAAAATTTTTAGTTGAGTTTGGGTTTATGATTTTACTTAAAGCTTTGAAGTATATTTTTCTTATAAATCTGAGTGATTTACTTTTAAGCTAGCTCCAGGTTGTATTATTTGCTATATATTTCCTTATATCTATATGAAATACTAAAGCTGAAAATTTATAATCTTATTACTACAAATATATATATAGTTTATCAAGCAAAATCCCTTATTCGCTACCAAAATCTTGCATTTTTCCATTTTGGTCAAAATAACTAAAATATCATCTTCCCAACAACCCAAACTCCAACCACCTAAAAAAAAAAACCTTCTCCACAATTAATCTTCCTAATCATCAATAAGCCAACATCATAATAAAAAATCCATTAACCAGCATCTTAATCATCAAACTTCTCTTCCTTTAACAAAACTTTTTTTCCTTATAAACCTTATAATCTCGCAATCATCCAAAAAAACCTAAGCGCAAATATTATTATTAATTATCCGCTTATTTGAAATATTCTGTATTCGGAGCATCTCCAATATTCTGCGTATAAGCATAATTATAACTATAATCTTGTTGATGTCCATACATCATAGCCTGATAATTCTGCCCATAGTAATCATGATGATATGGTGCTTGCATTGTAGGATAAATCATATATGGTGTATTTACAAAACCAGTATGATTTCCTTGAGTTTGTCTTGGTGTCGCTTTTTTGCATTCAACCCATTTCCCGTTTATATAGTTCTTATCATTATTCTCTAAAACTTTATCTGCCGTATCTTCACTGGTAAATGTTACAAAGCCAAAACCTCGAGGTCGACCTGTTTCTTTATCTAAGATAACAACACTATCTTCAATTTCACCGAACTGTTCAAAAAAAGCTCGGAAATTCTCGTTTGTGACATCTGGAGGAAGGCCACCTACGAACATTTTATTTGTTTTGAAGGAAGGGGCTGATGATGAACCTTGAGGATGACTTTGTTCACGAGGAACTGCCCGCTTACAGTCAACTTTTTTACCATCAAGGTACTGAGTTTGTGATAAAATTGTGTCTATTGCTTGAGGGTCTTGCATTGTTATGAAACCAAAGCATCTTGAACGCCCTGAAACTTTATCAACCATAAGGATACTGTCTTGAACAAGTCCAAATTTTTCGAAATGGCTTTTTAGAGATTCTCTTGTGGTATGTGAAGCGAGACCACCAATAAAGAGTTTTCTGCTATGTAAAGTTTACCAAGAGATTGTGTCTTCCATATAATTATTGGTGGACATACTATGTTATAAGCAAAAATTGTATGGGTTTTTTAAGGAAAAAAATTAAGAAATAAAGGTTGTTTAAGGATGAATAATAGGAAGAGTTTAAGGTTAAGAGTTTATGGAAAAAGTGGTGGTGGGGTTGGATTAAAAGGGTTGTTTTTATGTTGAATTTAGGTGTTTGGATGCTTTGGGTGTTAAGATGAGTTTTTTTTGGATTTAAGAATTTGTTTTGGGATTAGTTTTAAGTTTTTATGTGGTTTTTTGTTGGGAGCTGTAGTTGGGAAATTTGAGTTGCGTATTGGGATTTTTTGTTAGATTTGGTTATGGTAAAATTTTTTTTTGCAAAATAGGATGCTAAATATTTAAATGATTAGATGTAGAATGGTGAGGCAAGTTAGCGTAAATTTTGAATTAGTTTGGGGGCATTTTTTTAAAAAAATTATCATGAAGAGCATTATAATTCTTTATTAGTTATTGAGTTTTAGATTTTTAGATTTTTTCTAATTGGGATAGTTATATTATATTTTCTGTATTTTATAATGAATTGATATAAGTATAATGGGCTATAAAGTTTCTTATTACAAACTTAATCAAAAAACTAACAAAGCGAAATAGCATATTAATAAAACCTTTATCGATCCTTAGGTCTCTTTGATTTACTA
>MPUH01001169.1:0-22209 GCA_001970955.1 Stentor coeruleus
GGATTATGCATAAACTATAATTATAAACTTATATTATAAAATAATGAAAGATAATACCGAGACCGTGAATAATAGCGAGTCAAGAAGAAATTTACTTGTTTGTAGAATATGCTTCGAAAGTGAACCTGATGACTTAATTAGTCCTTGTGGATGCGTAGGCACTGCAGCTTGCGTACATGAATCTTGTTTAAAAATGTGGATAATAAGAAAGTTTCCTAATCAAAAAATAGTGCATTGCGAAGTTTGTAATGAAAGAATTTACTTTGAATGCAAATCTCAATACACTTTCAAATTTAATGCCCAAAACAAGCTTTCTTTCAAAAAATATTGCGCTTTCTATTCAGTAATTTGCATTTTAGTATTTTTAGCAACTTTAGTTCTCATTCTAATATACTATTCGAAAGATTTTATCAAAGATTTAAAAAGATTTCTTATACTTATAGTGCTTTGCCCAATTCTTATCTTTTTAAGTGTTTCGTGTTGCGCAAGATTTATATTTACAAATTTCATAATGATTAAATTAAATATATCAAAGATAAAAAGCAATCGACCTCTTCAAGTTTAAATTTTCTCATTATTACAACAGGAATAAATGGAGTTTAAAGTAAGAAAAGCTAATTAATTAATTTGATTAAAAACTTTAAGTGATATGCATACCACTTTGCTTTGTTTTTGAAAAGGTCAATCTCTGGAATCTTTTTATTACATTAAATTTTGGATCACAATATGGGAGAATGTTTATTTTAAATCAGCCTTGATTTTCTTAGCTTCAGATATACCAAATAATGCATAATAGTCGAATTATAATAAAATTCTGAATCCTTAGTTAAAAAGGCTCAATCTGATACCTAAAATCCCGATTTTTAATTTTCTAAAGGATCTGATGCCCTATAGTTTCTTGCATATTATTCAAAATATTCTATATATTCCTTCTTCACATACGATTTATTCCCAAAAGCTTATAATCTTTTATAAATTAATTGAACAATTTCTTTATGCTTATTTAACTTCTATATATTCTCTGCTTTTAGACTTTCAATTTCTTAAATAAGTGCTAATTTTTAGTTGAATGTGTATATTCAATTGATTTATCTGATAAAGTTTTCTTGAGATTTTAATGTCACTTTCTCCAAAATAATTGACTAAAGATAATTCTGCCATGCCATAACAAAATGGTTAAGCTTTATTAGCTTCTAATAAATGTTTTACCAGCGAAATTCAGCATGAGTAGCTTTGATAATTTAGAATTTTGATTATGGATAAAAGATTAGGTAAGAAGGTCTTCATTACATATAATAGTTTTTAGATTATTATGAAATATTAAAAAACCAGCGAGGACTACAGCTTTAGATGCAGTGAAGAGTTTTGTTGAAGGGTTTATGGACGTTTTCCCTTTGTTTTTAGTTAACTAAACTCGGTTATTATCTGAGCATGATGATTTCATTTGACTAATAGTATGTTAATATGATTCTAAATGTAAATACTATATATGAATGTAATGACCTTAGTACATACTTATATTGTTCAAGAAGAATCTGTCAGTATTCATGCTTATATAATTATACACAAAAAAAATATATTTTAAGACTTTAGATGCATGTGATTGTTGGATTTTTAATAAAAAAAATATTTATTCAGTTGCTTAGATGCATTTTATGATTTTTAACCAAGCAATTGATGACAGATTACTATTAAACTCCCAATCTCAAATATAGCAAAAAGGAACACTATATTATCACAATGTAATTTAAAATAAAATATTGGCCAAATTGGCTCGTAAAATGGTATATACTCATATAACTATAATTAATTTGAATTTTTTTACTATCATTTAAACTGCCGAACAAACAATAAATTTAAATATATATTCATATTATTTACACTAATCAACTAATAAATTCTTTATCAAATTATATTAAAATAAAGTGCCAATAAAGCTAACTTCATATATCTCAAGCATAAAATAAAACTCTTGCACTTTATTCATACATCACAACCCCATAAAAAAACTGTAAAACCAATTTTCCCTATCTAATCCCAAAAAATAAATTTTCATATCTTTGTCTTATAAAATTAATCAGTTAAATTAATATAAATGAGTCAAAATCACAAAAAATCCTCCTCATTATCAATATCATCAAAACCTTCACCAATAGCCAAACAATTGCTCAAAAAAAGCATGATTCAAATCATGCAAGTCCAAAGTTTAGTCGGAAGACAAAGCATAAAATGGTCATTTTCCAAAGCTAACCGCTTTGCCAACAAGACTCAAAGTCCATCAGCTGAGTTTTTAATTCTAAAATCAGCAATAGGTCAAGGCCGAAGTACAGGTTTCGGTTTTGGAAGACGTTGGGAGCCTTCTAATCCAAAAGGAAAAGATGCACCTCCATCAACAGCTTATAATTTACAAGGTTCAATGGACCGAAAAATCATAGGAGGTAAAATCTCTCCATCAAGACCGGCATCAAGTTCAAGAAGATGGTCAACTCCTGGACCAGGATCTTATAATCTTAAAAGTTCAATAGGAAATTCTGTAACATGTACTATGAAAAGTAGGCATCAAAGACAATCTAAACAAAACTCACCATCACCTGGAGCTTATAATTTAAATCACTCTTTAGTTGAATCGGGAAGGTATACAAGAATTACATTTGGAGTCAAAACTTATAATGATTTGCAAGGTAGATTCTCAACACCTGGCCCTGGGACTTATGATATTTCTTCTTCGTTTGCATCAATGTCACCATCTCCTTTACCTAAACGTTTGAGGCTTAGTAGGAAGGAAAGCTTGTAGAATAATTTTATGATAGATTTTAAGAATGGATTTTTTTATTTTTTGCCTTGGAAAGAGTTTTAATGTGCTAGGATTGATTATAATGTGAATAAGATGATGATATTAAGATTAGGAATGAAGAAATTGGTGGAGAATGACTGATTGGATTTTGTGGAATATTATATTAGAAATAAAAATTTTGTAAATAAATATAGAGAAAATTGAAGTGATAAATGCTTACTAGCTTTTAAGTTTGTATAATAAAATATTATTTAGTATATTTCATGTATTTTTGTATTGAGATTGCATATCATATTTATAATTAAAGTTAATTTTGAAGATTTGAAGATTTTTTAGGTTCAATATTATCAATACTCACATCAATTATCTTAAAATATTCATAGATTATATTAACATGATAAATTTAATAAAATCTCTAAAATTATCTCTAAGCATGAACTCAATCTTTTATCCCCACTTTCCCAGAAATCTTAAATACAACAAAGCCCATTTACTTTCCTGATCCTAACCTAAAACCATAAGTATTATAAAAATTTAATTAAAAAATCTAAGAGATATACACAAAAAAAATAAGCCTAGACAAGATCTTCTACTACATAAACTGACAAAGATAACTTGAAAGCTGAAGCACATTAATATCATTCAAGAATACCATATCAAAAACTTCCTCAATACATTCAAAAAGCCACAAGCTATAACTAGACCCTACTCCACAAGCAAAAAGGGAGTTTCACATAACAACAAAGTCAAAAAAGTAGCCCAAATGATCATGAATAAAAATTAAAGCATATCAATCAATAAAATCAACTATAAATTCTCTATATCTCTAAAATCTTTTATACTCTCTACCAAACTTTCATTATAAATTCCCTAATGAAATATTATATCTACAATATCTTACTAAAATTTACATACATTCCTTATCATTAAGTTTTAGATATAACTAAAACTTTCTCTTGTCCCAATTTAAACTCCAAAACATCATTAACCCATTTTTCTTCAAAGAACAAAGTATGTAAATCATTGTACATGGGCAAAGGGATCTCAGCAATCTCATCTTTAGGGGAAGAGAATTTTCTTAATGCTTTATAGTTTCCTGGGACATCAGTCTCATCACCATCTACAGCAAAGCCAAATCTACTTGTGTTGCTTTGTAGAGTTGCAGAGTTTACCGTGGAAAAAGGTGAGTTTCCAATATTTACACTAACAAAAAGTCCAGTCCTGCCAAAAGTGTTTTTATTTGTCGCAGATCTTCCTGGAGACTCGAAAATCTGTTCAGAACAAGCCCGATCCCTGATAATTTTAGCTATAGGGAGTTTCATATTCCCAGCAGGAGGATTTATAACAACTTTAATCCCATCAAAAAGTGAATTACAAGGTTGTAAATGCTTTGTATGTGGCATAGCTTCTCTAAGAACAACATTGTTTTGTATAGCGAATTCATGCAAATACAAGCATTCTGTCTTTGGACAAGGGTTGTTTCTTAAAAAATAATTACAATATTTTGTTGTGCCAAAAGTTAAAGTCAGTTCGTTTCCATCAAGGACAAATTTGTTACAAGCTTTGATGCAAACTGCAGCTTCTTCATCTGTACTGTATGTTAAGTATGCTTGATATGCTATGTGTTGTGAGTTTTTATTGACTACACACTTGACTATAATTCCATACTGGCCAAAATACTCTTTTCTTTTAAGAGTTTCTTCATTGGCCACTGATTCAGGCAAGTTAATCACATATACAAGTTTGCTTTGGATGATTCTAGCATTACCAAGCTCACTCTGCCCAAGAACAGAAGAACGTTTGTGTGGGCTTCCATCGAGTGGTTTTATTGGAGAAAGGTCACTATCTGTACTTGCTGACGAGTGAACACTTTCGATAGAGGATAACTTGCGTGATATTTTTCTCATCAGAAATTATTAAAGTTATGGATGGCAATTAATTGCTTGATTGGAAGAGTTAAAAAGTTAGAACGATAAGGGGGAGGTTAAAAATATTAATAAGATTTTTTGATTGAGGATTTGTATGCTTTGGCTTTGGGGATTTAGAAGAAGGTATGAGAAAGGAGATTGGGTGAGGATTGGATGACAAGATTTTTGGGTGAATGAGATGAGGTGGGTTTTAGATGTTTTAGAGGTTTTCTTGGAGAAAGGGTGTAGGATTAGGGTTTTAGGTTGATGGATAAAGGAAGATGAGGTGGAAATTCTCTTGGGATTATTTTTTAGGGTGTTTTTTTAAGTTTTATGGAGTTTTAGGTTATAAGGATTAGAATGATAGAGGCTGAGGGAAGAATTTGATTAGGGCTGTTAGGTTTTAATGTGAGATGAGGTTGTTGAACTTTAGTGATTATGATTGGGAGGGTTAATATTATTTAGAAGGCTGTTTTTAGTAAATGCAGCTTGGGTGAAAAATTAGAAAATTGCATCTTAGAAAATAAGGGAAGGTTCTTTAAAGAAAGGGATTATTTAAGGTTGTGGTGATTCTTTATAGAAATGCTATTTTTGAAAATAATATTTCGCATTGTTTGGATGGGCATTTTTGATATGAATGTTGAGTTTTACGAGCTTTTAGCTTGTTTTTACAAAGACTTCTCTCTTTGGAATGTTTAAAAATATATTTCTACTAATAAATTATAGAAAAATTAGTGTTTATTGATTTTTTTGTATGAAAAAGTTTGATTTTTATAAAGATTGGCATAGGAATTATTTGTAAGTCTGATTCAAATTTTAAACTTCCATTGATACCTTTTTATTGAGAGGTATCGAAATTAGAATACTAACTATAAAAATAAAATAAATTAATAAGAAATAAAGTATTCAACAGCAACAAAAAAAATTCACAAAATCGAAACTACAAAATAACGCAATTTGATCATGATAAAAAGTTCACAATTATTATCCAGTATAATAACCATACCAAAATCATATAAAAAAATCTAATTTTTTATCTGGAAATACCAACAAAACATAACAACCAAAAATATCAAAATATTTGATGTCTTTTACCCAACAATATTGAAATATTTAATATCTTTACCCAACAATACTTCTATCTATAATTTCTACTTTATTACTTCATTCTTACAATAAAATCAATAAATTCCTTTTTAACCCCTTCATCTATCTTATCATCACCCGAATTATTGTTTTTCGTCTCCATACTTGCGATAATTTTATCCTTAAAAGCTGAATATTGTTCTAATGTAATCCCAGCATTTCTACATATATCTTCCTCTTCCCTACTAGAATCCCTAACTTTTTTACTTTCCAAATCATTCAAAATCCCAAATTTCTGGTTTTCAGCTTGTTTATAAGCAAAAATTTCCTTATACAGCAAATCGTATTCTTTGCTTTTATTAGGATAAATGTTTTTTTTCTGTAACAAATTTTTTTTAAACTCTTCTTCAGTCTTTATCCCTTTAGCCCGAGCTTCTTTTAATTCATCTAATTTCATTTTAAGCATATTTTCTCTTGCTATAGCTTCACAGAAAATAGAATGTTTGTCTGTATCGAAATATTTAGCAAAAGGTCGTGCGGTTGCATATGCGTTTTTCTCAAAAATGCTATTTTTTAGTTTCTTTTCAATTTTAGCCTCCTGTGCCCAGCGGAACATTACAAAATCTTTACGTTCTTCTCTTTCATCTAAGACTTTTTGATAAATCTTAAGTTGCTTT
This sequence comes from Stentor coeruleus, assembly GCA_001970955.1. Taxonomy (NCBI): domain Eukaryota; phylum Ciliophora; class Heterotrichea; order Heterotrichida; family Stentoridae; genus Stentor; species Stentor coeruleus. Next base: position 6,465 of record MPUH01001169.1, read on the forward strand.
AGTTTGATTTCTATATCTTCAGGCCGGTCATCATCATAGAATTCAAGATCGCCAAGGAAATTCTCAATATCATTTTCGTATTCAATATCAAAATCTTTTCTCATTGGCATATACCCGGAAAACTCACTTAAAATACCCTTATTTGTTTCGTTTTTTCGTTCATTTACTCCATAATGATAACTATCGATTTGCATTGTGTTTAAGGTATTAAATTGTTCATAATTCGAAACCAAATGTTCTTTAATATACCCATCAGTATATCTAAAACTGACTACTGCGTATTTTTTAATATCGTTAACTGTTTTGTTAAGGTAGACCTGTTTATAATGTAATTCGCATTCTTCAGGAGTTTTAGATCCACCCATAGCTTCACTTATCAATATCCAATTACCATACCTCAACTTAATCAAATTCTCCAATAACAAAAGCTCTTCTTTAGCTGTCCAAATAGACATAAACAAAGGCCATCTATACGAATCAATCAAATAATACCTATGTGTTCTTTTATGCTCATATTTTTCCTTACCCTCACCATAGCAATTCAGACACACAAAAAAAGTTTTACATTCTGCACAGCTCACATAAGTGCATCTTGTTATATCTTTTAAACAAAACTCACAAGTGATTTGTCAAGTTCTCCCTTACGCTTCTATTTAAATCATACAAATTTTTTTAAAAGACTTTTATATACTTGTTCTGTGTCTTCTGCCATTTAATTTTTAGTTATTTGTAAGAAGCTTTCACTAAATACTGTTTCTGGTAGGATTGATGAGTCTATTGTCACGAAATATTCAACACCTTCTGATTCAAGAATGTAGTATGTTTTTCCAGAATTGCTGTTGTTTATACGAGTTGGTTGATCGTCTTTATTGATATCAGTGATGATTTCTAAGACTTCAAGGCTAATAGAAGTTTCATCAACTTCTAGAGTTGCTCCTTCGTCGACTATGACTCCTTCAAGTTCAGAATAAACGCCTAGGCATACTAAAAAATAAAAAAAATTCATTATATTAAACTAGTCGTTTATAGATATTGTATTAGGTTTTTATATAGGATAAGATTCGGTTGGAAATATAGAATTGATTAAGATTATTGATTAATGAATAAACATTTATCGTATATGGGAATTAAGACTTTTTATTGTGGAATAATAAGAAAGGTTGTGATCTGTGAAATATTTTTTTGCCTTTGAAAATAGTATGGGTTGATTATATATTTTATAATATAGTGGATATATATATTTATTGCAAATATTTAAGGTGATTAAGGCGTAAAAGTTGTAAGTTATCAGTAAATTATAGTGTGATTTTATTAACGAGTGTAGTGAAAATTATATTCTTATTTTCTCTAACATTAGCCTAAACCTATATTTTCTTTTACTCAAGTCACTTTCTCCCAAAAGCACCAATAAATACAATTATTATCTTCACTTAAAGTCTAACTAAATAAACAGTTCATTCCCAGCAAACATCAAAAGATTTTTACAAACTAAATCTCTATAATATACTAATTTCCCCATATCCTCTTATTGATATCTTTCAAAAGCACCTAATAATCTTATAAGTAAATTCCGAAATCATTCTTTTTTTATTTCAACTTTTCGTTCACAAACTTATCACATTTCATCTTATCTCTTAAAATAATCATAGCCTAAAATCTTATCTTAAAAAAAACCCTAAAGCTATCCTTAGTATATAATTTACTTATAAACCTACAACAAATTTCCATATACAACAATAATATCCTTACTAATTAATTCCAATATCTCATATTATCCACATCACCTTAAAAATACCCCTCCACACAAATCTATTTAAAAAATCAAAAACAAACCTGATTATTCCAAAATCATAACATCATAAACTCACAACTTTTATCATAATTTTCATCTTACTATTAATTAAATGTCCTTAAATTTCTACTACTAGTTTGCTTTCCTCCTTTAATCCAAGGATGTACAAGAGCAGTTTCTGCATCAAATCTTTCATTAGGATCTAATTTAAAGCACTCCAAAAGAAAGTCAATAAAATTTTTCTCAGCATTTCTTATCAACCCCGCCACAGAGTTAATCCCAGGTTTTACAACAACCCCATCTTTATTCATAAGCAAGCCATTATCATTGAAAAACAGTTGACGCCTTTTACTTAACTGTACAAGGTTTTCAGGAATATTCCCAATAATTTCAACAATTTTACATAACTGGTCATTTTCATTAATCCCTTGAAAGATTGGAACACCTTTATAAAGTTCAAAAAGTATACAGCCAAGACTCCAAATATCGATTTTTTCATTATAACCAGCGTCAATTATAACTTCTGGAGCCCGATAATAGCGGCTTTGTATATAAGTAAAAATTTTATTATTTCTTTCACAAGCTGAGCCAAAATCAATAAGTTTTATGCTTGATTTTTTTTCGGATTTAAACAAAATATTTTCAGGTTTCAAATCACAGTGTATAAGACTAGCATTGTGCATATGCTTTAAAGCTATGATGATTTGAACAGCTATTCTTTTGATTATATTCATACTTATACCTCTGAATTCATTTTTCTTAAGAAACTGATAAAGATCTAAACTCAGAAGTTCATAGACTATACAAAAATGCCCACGAAACTTAAATTGTTCTAGTTTTTGGACGATTGTGTCATCATCACCATTAGTGTTAAGGAGTTCTAAAACACCAGCTTCCATTTCACCGATTTTGGCGAATTTTTCCCCTTTGCGTAAAATTTTTATTGCTACAGATGTTTGCGTCTTGTGATCAAAGCATTGAATTACTATGCCGAAACTTCCATCACCTAAATGCTTTTGAATTTCATATCTATAAGCAAGATGATCCCCTACAAAAGTTCTATAATATAAGCGATCATCACAAAATTTATCTGTGTATTTTTTTTTTGCGTTGCCTACGAAATAAATTTCTGCGTAATTTGCTATTTCTTTATATTCATACTCTGTAAGTTTATCACGATGATCAAGAAGTGCTTTAGAAGGACTCATAATCAGACATGTTTTAGTTTCTTCTAATCCATTTGATGACTTTGTTGGAGGTGTTCTTTTAGGTGGTTTTTGGTTGTTTCCTAAATCTAAAGATGTTCTCAATATACTTTTACCAATACTAAACTTGCTACTTGTATGACTAATTGGAAGCAAACTTAGTGAACGTGTTGACCCTTTGAAACCTGATGATAAGATGTTTTCTATGCGTGCCCTAGTTGAATTCGTGTTTGATTTAAAACTCATTACAAATAGTTTATAAGGAATAAGGATGAAAGATTTTAATAGAGTTAAAAGTATTAATTAGGCAAGGTTATTAAAAGTTGTTTAAGGTTTTTTGTTACTGTGAAAATTGTTTGAAATTTTATAAATGCTTGATTTTTTATAATTTTTGAGTTTAATTAATAGGTAAAGTTTATGAAGTTTGTTAAGGATTTTTTTAGGTCGGTGGATGTTGGGTTTTGATTGTATAGAGAGACTGTTAAAGTATTGTTTGTTAGGTATTTTGATATATATAAGCATTGGTTGGAGAAGCTTTTGTTGCAGAGTTTTTAAGAAATTTTTAGTGATTTGGCTGGATGATTTTGGAATAGGTTGTAGCTATTAGATTTTTTTTTTTCATTAGAGTTAAGAGATTATAGGATAGTTTTTTAGTTTGTAGTTTAAAGATAAACAAATTTCTTTGTGTTTTTATGCAAAAAGAATAACAATTGTTGATTAAAACTTACAAGGTCAAGCTATGATCCCAACTTTAAACATATCTTGAGTGAATTTTTATTTTAAAACTCAGTTTTATTAACATTTTGAAAGATGTAATAGATTTATGTTGCAAAGTAACTATTAAAGAACAGATTTAGATTAAAAAAATATTTTTAGTTGATATTCAAGCAAGAATATAGCTTATAATTTTATGATTCATAATAACTCTCTTATTATCAATGAAGTATTTATAAAAAAACCAAATAAGCATACTTAAATATCTGTTCATTTCTGCAATTTATAATTTTAAGGTCACAGTACTGATATTTTAAATAAATATCTGCATATCTTTAATTTTTTATATTTTTATAGATGTATGATCATTGCATAATAAAACACTGGTATTTTCTTTCTTATATAAAGTTTATAAGCCTAATGTTTAAATTTATAATTTCAGATGATTTCTTAAAAGTTTTAGCCTTTAATATTTTATAGTATGATTAGTTAAATTTAACTATGCTTCTGTTTTAATAGGCCTTAAACCAGCATCCACTTATTTGAAATACACTAAAAAGCCCCAAAAAAATAATCATCCATTAATATCTTATTTCTACTCATCCCTTAACACAAACTCCATCTCTAAAACCTAACTTTTACCATAATCACATTCAAAATTACCTACACTTATCCCAATCTCCCTATCAAAACAACCAATATCTCACCCATAATATTTAAGTAACTATTCTTAATGATTAGCTTTCATCTTATTCTTTGCCTGTTCCCACAAAACTTTCACACTTTCTTCATCTTTCTGAATCTTGCTGAGTATTTCAATTCTCTTATAATAATAAAAGCGAGAAAAGCTTCCTATGCCAAATCCTGACCCAAACAGAAGAATTTTTAACCCTAAGCTTCTAAAAAAAGCCATAATTATTATTATGCATTTTATATAGTCATCTGAGATTACTATAAAATTATTTTGGTAAAGCCGTGATATTGTTAAGACGATAATTGAAAATATCCCCATCTTGTCGTATGATTATATATTTTTTCAAGTCAATCTGCAGAATTTCTTCTTCTAATTTTATATGTTTATTCCCAGATTTTCGGTATACATAGCGGTGAACCATATTGTATAACCATTCGTATTTTTCTATTTTAGGTAAAGACTGCTCGTCGCATTGGATGTGGATTTTGCCTACTTTCATTTCGATGTATCTGCCTGAAGAGCTTTCACAGTATCTGAATTCATTAATTAAATTCCCTCCTGATTTACAATGATTATAAAGGAAGTTCGCGCACTCAATTTCTCCTTGTTCTTTGCTTATAAAGTTACTTAGCTTTATTCTTTTAATACTCTTTTTGCCTTCTTTAATAACAAATGACTCTCCATCAAACTCAACTTTTCCTATAGGTTTACCTCCAATCCACAATCCAATCAAAGGTTCTCTTTTCTCATTCATCTCTTTACTGATCTTTTTCCCCATATATACACCTTGCGTGTTATGAGTAAGGCTAAAAAGATTAAAATTGCATAGTGATAAGCGGAACACTTGGAATAATTTCATAGTATTCTCTAATATCAATCATTTTAATAGTAAAACTCGTTATTGAAAAAATATTAATTTTTCAAAATCGTAAGTTTATTATATTATGATGACTGATACCTAGTAATTTTTATACAGTCTTGAGATCAGAACCCTAACATGGCCTAGAGAAACTCATAATTTATTCGATTATGAAGCTAAAAACCTTATTAAGCTCACCCAACACTCAGATAATACATGTGTGTTGTATAGGTCAGGAGATAGATGCTTTATAAATGATTTTCCTTCTGATTGCTTATTAGATACTGTTAGTTTGATCTCTATAGGGAAAACTGATGATATGTTTATGGTTCAACAAACTGGACCTTCTCCAATTTATCAAATGTGGATTGTTATAAAGTATTTACCAGGCTCAAGTTATGAGATGAAAGAAGGAGATGTATTTAAATTAGGTCGAGAAACTTTAAGAGTTAAAAAAATCAGCTCTGAGATCGAGCAAGGACAGAGCTGGGCTGAAATCCCTGAGACTCCTGGGGAGAAAATCTGCAAAATCTGTTGCTCAGAAGAGTTTTCCGAAGATGACCCTCTAGTATCTTTATGTAAATGCTCCGGAACAATGAAATACATTCATTTCACATGTCTTAAAAACTGGCTCAAAAGCAAAGTTACAACAAAAGCTCTAGGTAATGTTAGCACCTATCAATGGAGTGATTTCATCTGTGAACTTTGTAAAGAACCATTACCTGAAATGTTCCAATTCAAAGGTAAAACCCTATCTTTATTAGAAATCAATTATCCAACAACTCCTTATATAATACTAGAAGATGTTAAAGCTGATGAACCACATCAACAAATTTTATATGTTATCGGCCTTGAAGAAAGTCAAAGTATAAATATTGGTAGAGGGACTGACTCTGAGATAAAATTATCAGACATATCAGTAAGTCGTTTTCATGCAAAGATAAAATTTACTAGTAATGCTTTTTATATACAAGATAACAAGTCAAAATTCGGCACTTTAGTTGGTGTATGTAAGAACTTGCCTTTAATACTTGGTAGTGAAATTACTATGCAAGTAAATAGAACTTTGATAACTTTGGTAGTGAAAAGGCCTTGGAAATGTTGCCAGAAAAAGAAAATCATGCCGATGAGTTAATTTAGTACATATTTTAAGATATAAAATGCTTAGATATAAGGTTTATGCGGTAGTCACACACCCGAAATTCCCAGTTGTAGCTTTTTATCTAAGTCTTTTGTTGTATTGTTTAGGGTGGTATGCTCTTTGTAACCCTGGGTTAATATCAAAACCTGCATATTTGAACTCAAATGCTTATAACCCAACATATCAAAGTGCTTTAATAGATAATTATGTTTCATCGAAAAGCATGAAAGAATTTATCCAGTGGAATGGGACTGATGTGTATTATGCTCATATTAGAGCTCCAAGAACTATAGGTAAAGATTGTTTGGTCTTACTTTTCTCATATGGCCAAGGGAGGATTGGTGAAGAGCTCGCTTTATCCATAAAACGTTATATGGAATCTCAAACATGGGGAGGGGATTTGCTTATAATTCTATACAAAAACGAGCCCTACGCAAAAAGTTTCCGTAATTTTTACAATTGGGCCGAGGGGAGATTTGGAGTTTTCCGAGGGTTTTTTGATTTTGATATCAGTGAACCTTACTCGTATATCACTATTTCAGGTGAAGGGATGAATGGTATTCAGACTGATTTGGATCAAGTTGAAATTGTCAATATAATTGCATCAAAATCTGGACTTCATTATACTTATCCAATACCTGTTAAAAACCTAATAGAGAATTTAGAATATTCACTGAGGACTTGGATTAATCTTTTAGATGGGAATGTGCATAATCCACATTCTTATTTACTGAATAGAAACCAACATGCTATAAAAATATATTCAAGTCTAGTAAAAAGACGTCAATCTTTAGATCCTTTGGCTGTTTTAAAACTAATAGAAATGATTATTAGGTCTTTTACTAGTTGTGAAGAAAAACTTCATTTTGGGATATATTTTTTTTACTATTCTGCACCTAAACTTATAGTCCCATTATCTCATTATGCTTATATTCTTGTATCATTTGCCGTTGCGCTTATGTTTCAAGCTACGCTTATACTTAGAGAACATCCATGGGAAGCTAAAGGGGCTATTTTTACACTTTGGCCTTATTTTATAGGGTATTTAGTTTATAAGCTTATCCTACCACAATGTGGGAATGATATTTCTTCAGTCAAACTTCTTTTGTTGTTACTAGGGATTATTCCTTGTAAAAAAACTTTAACATACAAAGCTTATTCGAATCTAGCACTTAGTACATCTATAGCTATTATGGGGATTAGCAACTTCCCTATAGGTCTTTTTCTTGCGATTATTGTCCCTTTTAAAATACTTATTAAACCTTATAGGTCAGTTTTTATACTAAGCTTATTACTTGGAATTATTTTAGCTTTATCTTTACAGGTCGACTTTAAAAACATAGCTGAAGTAGAAAGTTGCTCTGGACATCGGCTATTAGGATATGCTTTAATTGCTCTGTTTCCTAACATATGCCATATTTTGAATTCTTTTGCATAGATTAGATTTTTAGATAAGTATTATTTTTATGTTAAATATTAGGATTAGTCATTATGTGTTTGAGGATGTTTTATTAGCAAATATTTTTATGTAATTTTTTACTAAAAGCACTGGTCAATAGGCTTAATTTATGATTGTCTTTATAATGAACTACATTTTTGATTTTGTATAAACAGAGATGGCTAATGAAATATTGTAGTTTTTTTGATATACTAGGCTTTAGGGTTATTTTATAAGGAGAGGTTTTTAAAGGATTTTTCTTGTATAGAATATATTAAAACCTTTTTTTATATTTTATTACTAAGTAGCCCAATAGAAATATGTATTTAAACTATATCTGAGCCTCTATTAGAAATAATCATCTCTTAAAAGTTTTTTCTAAACAGCGAAAAAGGATTTTAGGTCATGTTTTCATAATCCAAAAATAGTGTTTTTAATAACCTAAGATTATACTAATATTTTTAAAGTTTATTTCTTATAACCCTATTCTAACATGATATCATCTTATAAATGGAACTTGATATTGAAAGGATCAAGGCAGAAACAAAAAAAGACCTAGCCCGTAATAAAATAATCCTTCTTCTTTTATTCACAAGCGGAGTTCTAGGGTTTTGGATCATCTCATCTTATGCCCCAGCACTAAGCCTTGAGGATAAAAAAATTATCTATCAAGTCCCAGCAAACCCAAAAATACTAGCGATGATGTCTAAAGTAGTCCAGAAATACGCAGCACTTAACTTTTATTATGTGATTTTTGCTATTTCATACCTTTATATCCTACTTCATTCTTTTAGTATTCCAGGTCCTCCACTTATAAACATTTTAGTTGGAGCTTTATTTGGTTTTATCCCTAGTTTTATCCTTGTTCATATATGCAGTTTTATAGGAGCAATTTTATGTTATGTGATTTTTGAGACTATTGGTAAAGGTATTGCTATTAGAATGTTTCCAAATGCAATTGTTAGAGTTCATAAGAAAGTTCAAGATAATAAGGATAATATGTTGTTTTATTTGTTATCTTTAAGAGTGACTCCTTTTATCCCGAAGTGGATGAGTAATATTTCAAGCCCGATTATTGGTGTCCCGATTAAGACGTATGTGATTTCTACGGTTTTAGGACTTATGCCACATAATGTTATACATATCAATGCGGGTATTGCTATTAATTCTATGCAGGATTTTGGTTTGACATTGAATAATATATTATGTTTAGCTGGGTTGGGGTTATTGAGCTTGGTACCAACTTTGATATTTAAGAAAAAACAGGAAGAGAAAAAAGAGGAGAAAGAGAAAAAACAGGAGTAGTTTGGTTTATATGCTAATGATTAGAAGTTAATAGTTTTTTTTGGATTTAGTTTTGTTTGATGTCTTAATACCATTTTTTGCCAAAATTGTATTTGATTTTATTTATGATAATATGAAAAAACTTTTAATCTTAATAAACTATTTGTTATTATTTACCAGACCTTCTGTTTTCAAAGTCTTGGAATACCTTGTCAAAAGTGCTTGCTTTTTTCAAAGATATAATCACTTTTGGTATGATTCTTGTTTGGTCATCACAATCTTGATTCAAAGCCAATGTATGGAAAGAGACTAATTCAGCATAACCCCATGAAGTGAGTCTTCCACCTGCTATAATAACATTTTTGATTGAATCTCCAAGGCCATGAAGTTCAATATTTCCTTTATCTTTAAGCCCTTGTTTAGCTTCATTTACAAATATTGGGTAAGGTTTTTCTGCTCCAGCTCTGATCTCAATTGCCATACTTATATTATTAGAATATCAAAAAAATAAATTTTTATAAGAGAATAAATTTTTTGTTTAAAAGGTAGGATTAGTTATATGATGATATAAAATAATCCATTTTGCTTATTGAAAAATAAGAGGTTCAGAGAAATTATGATGTAGTTGATATAATAAAATAGTAAAAAAGCCATAATCCATATGCTGAAAACAATTTTTCTTCATTATCACAAGTTTTATCTTAAAATAAATCCACTTTCATATAACTACCTACATTCCAAAATCCAGAAAAATAAAACTTTTTATTAAATCGCATCATCCAACCCCAGAACTATTTTTTTTTAAAAGACATATTTCCTAACACAAAACATATCTTTACATTCATATACACAAATCTATCAACCATAAAACTACACATCTACCAACTATCATCATTCAAAACCAAGCAACTTAATAAAAATACCACAAATCCATCTTCTCAAAAAATAACCCAAAATTTAATTTCCCAAATACACCTTCAAATCCTATCCCACTAATCCAATCTTCCTCTATCTTTTTTTCCTTTAATTTTTTTCCTTATTTCTCATATAAAATCCTCTTCAATCATCAACCCTCTAATCCAAACCTCAAAGATTAATAAAAATAACAATGGGTAAAAACTAAACAGAGCCAAACGCTTTAGATCTTTTTAAAGAAGAAATGCTATCAGATGAAACCTACATCAAAGTGAACTGCATACACAGACTTAAAACAATCGCTACCGTAATGGGCCCTGATGCTGTCCGCATTCATCTTCTTCCATACCTATCAAGTATTATTAACATAGGTCTTCTACATGAAGAAGAAGAAGTTTTATTTGCCTTAGCAGAAGCTTTAGGTTCAATCTTCCCTTTCTTTCAAAATAATCCAGCTTCCCTTATTTCATCTTTAGAAACATTAGCATCTTTAGACGAAACTGTAGTACGTGAACAAGCAGTAAGAACTTTAAATTCAATATCATCTTCATTATCAGATGCTGATGTTTCTAATCTATTAATTCCAATTGTCCTTAAACTTGCAGGTGCTGAAAATTTCTCAGCAAGAATTTCAGCTTGTTCACTTTTCACAGCTGCTTATCCAAGAGCTGGGGCGTTAAAAGAAAAACTTAGAAGCAAGTTTTTTGAATTAAGTCATGAAGATACACCTATGGTCAGAAGAGCTGCAGTTATTGAAGTAGGGCGTTTTGCTAAAGTTATAGAAAAAAACTTTGTTTTAAGTGATGTGATACCTGATTTTAAACTTCTTGCTCAAGATGAACAAGAGCAAGTAAGAATATTATGCTTGGATAGTTTGATTGATGTAGCAAAGCTTTTGACTAAAGATGAAAACAAACTTCATGTTTTACCTATAGTTTTAGTACTTGGAGATGATAAATCTTGGAAAGTTAGATATCATTTTGCTATTAAGTATCATTCATTAGCTGAAGCTTTAGGAAAAGATATTAATGAGAGTTCATTAGTGCAAATTATTGTTCAATTACTTAAAGATAATGAAGCTGATGTTAAATGTGCAGCTTTGAAATCAGTTCAGTCTAGTTATTCAGTTTTTACTAAAGAGAGAATACAAAGTTTACTTATTCCAGCTATTGATGCTATAGTCCAAGATGCATCATTACCACCTAAAGTTAAAAACAATTGTGCAGAAGCAATATCAGAAATGGCTAATTATGTAGGTAAAGATACATCAAGTAGTAGATTGACTCCAATGGTTATGTCATTAATAAATGAAGAAAATTATGAAGTAAAACTTTCTATGATTAAAGGATTACACAAGTTAGCAGAAGTTATTGGAGCTGAGATTATATCCCCAAATCTTTGTAGTATTTTAAATACTTTATCTAAAGATGTACCACAATGGAGAATACGTGAAGCAGTTATAATAGCATGTGTTGATATAACAAAATTCTTAGGTGATGAAATTTTTACTAGGTCTCTTCAAGATATTTTTTTTAATTTCCTTACTGATACAGTTAGTGAAGTTAGGCTAACTGGGATTATTAAACTTGGAGAACTAGTAAGAATACTTGGAGATGATTGGGTTAATGCTGAGTTATATCCAAAACTTCAAGATATTTATCATCAAAAGAATTCAGTTATAAGGATAACTGTGCTTCATGCTTTGGCTAAATTGAATCTTACAGTTGATCAGCTTTCGACGATGGTTTATTTTGCTGCTAAGGATAATGTGGCAAATGTAAGACTTGTTCTTTGCAAGGTTATGAAGGAAATCGGCGCTAAAAATGATATTTCAGGGTTGAAAAAGTAAGACTTATTTAGTGTATTGCAGGAATTATGCAAGGATACAGATAAGGATGTAAGGTACTTTGCATTAGCTGCACTTAGGTAATTTAGATAATGATAAGGATATTGGATAATAATGAATAGATAATAAAAAGCTAGGTGAGAGTTGATAGTAAAAAAATTGAGGTTTTGTGGAATAGAAGGATTTTTGGGGGAATTTATGGCAAAGTGCTTAATATGATTTGTGTGTTGAGAAATGCTTAGTTTTTGTAATGAGTATTTTTTTTTTGGTATTTAAGCTGGTTTTAGATGAAAAATTTTTCTTCATGCTGTGAATGATGGAGGAAATTTTAAAGTTGTGCTTAATTTGTATTTTAAGAAACAAATAATTTTAATTGTAATTGAGAGTATGCTGGTAATTTTTTAATGTGATTCAGCTTTATAACTAAATTTAGGCTCTAATAATTTACAAGCTCTTTTAATGTATATATTGGGATAACTAGCAAATTCAACATAGTATTAAACTTACAAAAGGATAAAATATATAACAACAAACTTAAAAATTCCTATAGAAAAGTTAGATTTTGCTAAGCTACATACTATAACCCCAAATATATACCCGCTAAATTTCTTTTAACTTTGGAGGATTATCAAGTTGGAAATTGATTAAAATAACTGGAAGAACTAAATTATATCACAAATACAATAAAAAAAAAAGAATAGTAAAGGTAAAACAAAGTTATATAATAATAAACCAAATGTTAAAAAATATATACAAACAAATGAAATTAAAGAACCCTAAAAGTATGAACTTTATTTGGCTTCTCAACATTGCTTATAATAAAATATCATTAAAGTATGATTTAGTATATTAATTTGTTTAAAATATATACAATTAATATATTTTACCTAGATAAAAGTGATGCAATTAATTCATATGAAATCATCATACATTTTATTACAAAAAATAAACATAAAACAATTTCTTTTCAAACTAAAAACATAAGAAAAAAGCTTCTCATAGTGTAAAAAAATAATAAGCGCCAAAATTAAATAAATCAAATCCAAAGTTAAAAAAACTATCAACAAACATGAAATCCAGACTTAAAAAGCTAATTGAATTCATCTAAATATCATATCTCACAATTCATAAAAGCTTCTAATTATCTAAAAAAACTTTCCAAATAATCTATTATTGATTATTTAATTCAGGACTTGCCTTTTGCCTCAAAGAAAAAAGTTCTGTAATATGCTGTTTAAGTCTAAGGTTTTCTTCAGCCAAAGCTTCCTTTTCAATCTTAAAGTCCCCAAATCCATTAAGCAAACTAGCAATCGAGCTGCCAAGACTATTTTCTTCAGAAGGGTCGCTGTTGATTTTTTCCGCAGAACCAAAGTTCATCGACAAATCCGTGCTGATCGGTTTGCTTTTCTTTAATTTTTCTCTTTCTTGTTGTAAAGCTTGTATCTCCCATTCTAAATCATAAATAATATGTTTATTCTGACTTAATTCCTGCATCAAATTTTCCTCTGAGTCTTCAGCAGGTTCACCTTCATTTTCAGCCTCAGCTCTTTTTTTTTCTATATTCGCCAAATGAGCCTGTTGTTCTTTTTTCGTCTGTTGTATCGTTTTTATTATCTCATTTTTCAATATATATTTCGACCTTAAATCCATAGCATTACTATTAACAATAGCAATACCTAAAAAAGTTTTTCTTTTATTCCCTCTTCTAGTCATTAATTCAAGTTTTTTATTACTCAAAAACGCTTCTTTACTTTTTAAATCCTGAGCTGATGTTGCTAATTTATCTATTTCTTCTATAAGTTCACTACATTTAGCTTTTACTTCTTCTACTGTATTTAAACCTTCTATTGGATTTGTTTTACTTAAAGCTTGATTGTATCTTGCTTCAGCTTCAGATCTTAAGTTGGCTAATTCTTCTAAGATTTTTATTTCGTCTTCTTTAAGTTTATAGAGTTCTTCGATTTCTTTGTTTTTACTATCGAAAATATCGGCGAAGTTGTTGTTGAAACGTGTGGTCAAAGCTGTACTTTGAGCTTTTTTATCCCCGATTTCTAAAAGAGTTGAGACTAGTTTGGGGATTTCTTCGATTTCTTTAGCGATTCCTTCGGAGTCGTTGGTTGCTTCACTGAAAGCTGTTCGGGAATTGAGTTTTAGTTTAAGCTGGGAGATTTGATAGAGGATAGCGGATTTAGATTTTAAATAAGAATCCAGGTCGTGGACTAAGCTTCGGATTTCGCAGTCTTGAATGGTCGTGGAGGAATTTCCCATTTATTAATGTAGGATTTTAGTTTTGGTTTTAAAAAATTAGCATCGGGATGAATTTAGGGAAATGGATGAGTTATTAGTGGAAATGGTAGTTTATAATTCTAAAAACTTATACTTTATATAAAAATGCACAGTAAAGTGAAGATGGTTAAGTATTATTTTAAAAGTATATTTTAAGCAAATATACACAATATGGGTAGAAGTCTAATATTCTACATATATTCCAACACAATTTGTATGTAAACTCAGATTGAAACTTATAAGCATAATTTTTATCCTTATATATCTACAATTATAATCTTATCATTATATAATTCTAAACTTAACTTATCAAAAAAAAAAAACAACCCCAAAACAATAATTCTCACCTAACTAAAAAATTCTTAATCCTAACACATCAAATCTCATAATTTCTCCATTAAAAATACTCTTAACACCTTAAATTTCCTAATTTCTATTCAGCAAAACAATCCTTAGAAATAAATATGAACCTTGTAATATCATCTCCAGAAACAGACTTTTATGAATGTGAGGTTTGCCAAAAAGAGTTATCAGGGAAAAAAGTTATTGAATGTATTGACTGCAGTAAATATTTTTGTAAACTACATATAAAAAGAATCGACAACGATTTTTCATCAGTCTGCCACGAGTGCACAAAAAAAAGAATCCACTTAGATATTAGTATGGAAATCAGTTCACAAATAATCGAAGCCAAATCTGAACTGAATTCCCTCAAAGAAAAACTAAAACTCTCTAAACAAAGCCTTTCATCCCTTGACTCCAAAAAAAAATCCCTCAAATCCGACCTAAATTCTAAAACTAAATCCTATCAAGAAAATATAGAAAAATTAACATCCCAATATTTGCAAGCCAAGTCACATTCAGAGAAAATCATCCCAATTGAAGAACAGCTACAAGTGAATTTTTCAGCTTTAACAGACAAGTTTAGCGAAATCAATAAGAATTTTAATAAAAATGAAAGGAAAAAACTTGAACAAAAAATCGAATTAAATCTGATGAAGAATGAAATTATTAAACTTCAAGAAGAAGTTCAGGATCAAAGCGAGAAAATAAAAGAATATATTCCTTATTTGATGTTTAGGAAACTTGCTTGTGGAACTTGTAAAACTAAAATTAAGAAACAATTTAGTGATGATATTATGAATGGGTATCAAGGGAAAAATAGTATTATAGCGAGTGTGATTTATGAAAATGAAAAAAGAATGTCGAAAAAATACACGAATGAACATGCGAGAAGTTCAAGTGCTAGGGAGAGTATTTCTGATAAACGTCCTGAGAATGACTCGTGCAATTGTCGAGTTTTTTAATTAGTAGGTGGATAAGAAAGATTATGTTTATGATAGGATTTTATGATGAGTTTTGATTGGCTTTTTTGTGTAATTAAAAAGGTAGAATGGATAGTATAATAGGATTTGTGGATTTATTTAAAAGGCTGGTATAATTTTGATTGTAAAAATGCAATTAAAACTTTAATAAAATTCCCAAAAAAAAATCATATTTTTATTCTAATAATCTATGATCATCCCATCTATTCAACACAATTTCCATCCTATCAATCTCAGCTTCCTACA
>MPUH01001170.1:0-22205 GCA_001970955.1 Stentor coeruleus
GAAGAACATGATGGGACTGCAGAAAGTGGCAAAGGCTCAGAGGATGGGGGGCAAACATCATAGGGTTCTACAGTGAAATAAGGAGAAGATTGCGATGTAAAGAACTCTGATGGCTTGAGACTGTAGCTTGGGAGGTCTTCTACTGTGTAACCTTCTTCACATTTGACCAGGGTAACCAAAATGTCACTCATTTATATGATTTATACAGTTAAAAGTGCATAATAATGAACAAAATTATAGTTGTCTAGACTCATATTGATAATTTATAAGATTTTAGAAAGGTATGCAGCAAATCACCTTAATTTAGGTCCTATATGCTGTGGTCATATGTATTTATAAAATCCAAAAGTGCCAATTATTAATTTAGAAGATTTTACATAATAATGGAAATAGTTTTCGCACTAAAAAGAAGAAGCCAAAATAGATTCTTATATTTACGATAGAGAGCAAAATATTCAAACCATAAAATTAAAAAAAATTGCAGAAATATTTAAGGTTGAACAAAATACAGTTGAATATACTTAAGGAAAAAGATGAAATAAACACCAGGCATGAAAAAAAAAATTAGGAGGAAAATGAGCAGATAAAAATATTTGCGTATAGAGTAGCTTTTTACTTTATTTAACTAATTTAAGGGGAAAAATATCTATTTCAATAAATCTATTAAATTCAAAGCATTAAAATTCAAGGAAAAGCTTTTATAAAATCTGATATCCAAGAAGAAATAGAAAGTTAATGAGAATTGAAGCATCTTATGGATAGGCTTAAAAATTTGCAAAGCGTAATCAATTAAAGCTTAGACTACTCTCCAAATATTACTAACTTGATTCAACTATGTGATGCTAATATTATTAACTCATTTAAAGAAATTATAGAAGATCCCTTTGAATACTAAATGAAATAATAGCCAATTGCATTAAAACAAAAAATACTTTAAATATTGCATAAATTTTATTGTTCTAGGATAGAAAATTGTTACTAAGCTCACTATCATAAACTTCTGGACTGCAAAAGCGTTTTAAAAGCATTAATTTCTTAGAAAAAAAAAACTAGCCTTTGAATAGGTAGAACTAGTAGTGCTCGTTTCAAAATTAGAGGTAATTGAATTAGTTTAGAAGGATGAATTAGCATAAGTGCTAGATTATAATTATTGGAGACTTCTCTATTGTCCTTAGAGCAACAAGAGATAGAACTTTAGAGGAAATAAATTTTTAAGGGGTTTAATTTCAAAAGCAACGGGAAAGGCAGAAATGACAGATTTTACTCAAAAGATCATTAAGTTTTATTTTAGTTAGAAGTTTCTAAATTTCAACTGTATTGCATGCAGTGCTACTAATGGACTGCCCACAATTTTCCCTAAACTAATTTCTATATGTATAGCCACCTTCTCATAATTTGGCAAGCTACTTGCTAGAATATAATTTAACTTTCATATAAAATATAGGCTCAAGAATAAAATTATTAGTGATTAGTTTAAATAAATATTTCATGTCTATGCTATAAAACTAAATTTATAAACTATAATAACTTTCATATAAAATATAGGCTCAAGAATAAAATTATTAGTGATTAGTTTAAATAAATATTTCATGTCTATGCTATAAAACTAAATTTATAAACTATATTCATATAAAAACTTTATTAAAAGCACATAATCAATGTAATTATTTTTTTCAAGCTTTAATCAAAATCAACATAAGAGCACTAGTAAAATAGATCTTATTAATTTTTCTGGCTTTACTGTCTCAACGATAAATCAGTTGAAATAGTGAATGCTGTTGAATTTATTACAATAAATTATAAAAATGGTGAAATTGGTGAATTTTATACTCATACTTAGTGTATTAGCTTTAAATTTCCAACAGCAGTTATCAAGTTCAATAACTATTGAGTGGACTGTTGAGAATGAATCTATATTTATCTGTTTTAAGGTAAGAATTAATTTAGTGCAAAATTACCAAAGGCTACTGTGCGATTGGATTCAAACGTAGGATGCTAGACACTGACATGATAATTATCAATAATACAGGATCCTATGTACTTTATAATGATCACTACTCAACAAGCCACTATATCCCTCTCAAAGATACTGAGCAAGGAGGAAACAATGACTTAGAGTTTATTGATGGAGGAATTGACATAAATGGATATATAGATATCACTATTAAAAGAAATCTAAATACAGGTGATAAATACGATAAAATTATACCTGCTGACAAGTCTATTGAAATCTGCTGGGCATCTAAAGACGATTCTCAGAGTTTAACTCTACATGAAGATTGCGGTATAAAATAAGCAGGATCAGGGTCAATTGTCTTTGCAACTGCATCCATTTTTTTAGACTTTAAAAAATTTGGAATGCCTTCAGATACTATTGAGCATGTTAATTTAATGTGCATGCTTTGGAGCATTGTTGCTGTAATTGGAGCTATTTCTGCAAGATATTTTAAATGGGCATCATGGTGGATTTATGCGCATTTTTTAAGCTTTACCACAGTAATCATTGCAACTGTTATCAGCTCTTCAAAGCAGTACAAATACGATAAAGTTTTTCTTGAAATTATGGAAGATATGCAGTTAATTTCTTCAAGACTTGGATTTTTTATTCTTACACTTTCATCAGGGCAAGGGCTTTTCGGCCTTATAATACTATATTTTAGAAATTATACTGAAAACTTTCAAGCGTTATCTTTTATGACCCGCGCTCATAAAGTTGTAGGCTGGGTACTAATTTTCAATGGATTTGTGGCTATCTATGCTGGAAAAGATTTTATAGGCACTGAAATATGGTTTTATTTTTTCATGATAATATTATTAGGGTCTTTTGAACTATTTTTCAAATTACTTACAGCTTCAAATAATCATGAGTATATTACAGCAAGATTAAAGTTCATGACTCATGAAGACGCTTTCGAGAAAATCAAGAATGGGGCTAAGCTCATTTTTGCAGACAATTTAGTTATAGATATAAAGAATTTCCAATATAGTCATCCTGGGGGACAGTATATGGTTACCGAAGCTATTGGAGAAGACACTGGAAAATATATGACTGGTTGCAGCAGCTATGGAGAAAGGTTTCAGCCTTACACGCATTCTGAAAATGCATTTTCAATCCTAAGATACTTAGCAATAGCTAAAATTCCTTACCCTGACAATTATCTTATCTGCAAGCAAGGGATTTCTCAAGACCTTATAGAATTCATGATCTACAGCCAACAAGCCCTAAATAGTCACACCTATCTTCTAACTTTAAAATCGCACTTCTGTGATATGAGCCATGAGCCACTTCTGCCTTGGCTCGGTAAACATTTTAAAATTATCAACAATTCAAACTTATTAAAAAGAGTGAGGAGATATTATTCAACACTTTTTGTGAATTTAGGCATATGGGGAAGAGAACTTGGTATTGAACTTCCTGGGTCAAATGAATGTGCGGGGGGTTTAAAGATTATTTATAAAGCTTACGAAGGTGGAGAAATGACTCAATTTTTAAAGCAGAAAATCCCTGGAGAAATTGTATTTTTGCAAGGGCCACTTGGACCTGGGCTTATGATAAAGGAGTTCAAAGGCAAGTATTTGGCTTTTTCTGCAGGCACAGGGCTCGTTCCTTTTTTGGACCTTTTGTATATGATGTGGGATAATAGATTTGAGTTGACAGATTTTTCTTTTACACTTTATGTATCATTTAGAAAATGGACTGATGGCTTCTGTCTTGAGCTCTTGCAAAGACTCCAAGAAAAGCTCCCACAGCAATATTTCAATCTGATTTTGTCAATAGGTGACTCAGAAAAACGAGGAAATCTCACAAGTATAATCGACACACTCAGCGAGGAGAAGTTCGATCGCATTTGGATCTGCGGGCCATCAGGTTTTAATCGTAGCGTCTATAAAAAGCTTCTAGAAAATGATATTGAAAAGCATACCATCTTTTTAATGTAGGAGAATAATAAACTTATAATTATCAGAAATGTTTCTTACTACATCAATTGCACTATTTAGTATAATAGTTTCTCTCTCTTCTGCAGATGATATTGATTACTCAAGCTATACATTAGAAGTCACAAACATAAACAATGCATTTTATTCTTTACCTTTAAAAGTTGGTAGTAATTTACAAACTATCCAAGTCTCTTTATCAACATATTCTCCAGTAATCCCTATTAAGGTAACATATTTTGAACTTGCGAATCCATGTGGACGAGGTTTTGACTCAGAAAATTCGAAAAGCTATTCAACAAATAACACAAATATCACTGTTGATGTAATTTTTATTTAGTATTTTAAAATGAATATTAGTGGAGTTGTATCTTTGGATATTATTGAGATAGAAGATATTGAGAAACTTATTAAGAAAGAAAGTTTTATAGCTTCAAAAAATTGCAGTCATATGGATGGGCAAACTGTTGGAGCGATTGGGCTTGGCCTTCCTTCAAATTCTCAAGTAAAACCTTTGTTTCAACAGTATTATTCTTATGGAATTATATATAATCCTGTTTTTAGCTTGTATCTTGATTCTTGTGAGATAAACAATACATGCAAGAATAGCAGGATTATTGTAGGAGGATGGAGTCTAAGTGATTATGCAGAAAATCCAGATCAAGGCTTCACTTATCACAGCGTACCTAAAGGCAGCAATTTGTGGAATTTGGAACTAAATAGTATTTACATAAGAAATAAGAAATTTCAATTTCAAAATCTTGTGATAATTGATATTGAATACCCAGGAATACTAATGCCACAGCCATACATAGGGCAAATTTATAATGAAATCAATAATTCAAAAACTTGCTTTATTGGTAAAGATAGTATTATATGCGATTGCACTTTAGCAGACAATTTCCCAGACATAATATTTTCATTAGACAGCACAAATTACACGCTACAACAAAGTTCTTATGTTTTAAATCAATCAAATAAATGCTATATCTTGATTTCTGAGTCTCCATCAACATATTGGTTACTAGGACAGCTGTTTGTTCGCAATTATTATACAATATGGAATTTTGGTAACAATAGCATTGGGATTGCTAACCTTAAGACAAGCAAAAAACAACATAATTCTAAATCAGATAAAATTAGTGAGGGCTGGATTATCGCTATTTCTGTTATACTTAGTGTGCTTGCTTTAGGAGGAGTTGCTGGGACTTATTATATAATACATAAAAGGAAAAAAGCTAAAAGGCAGCCTTCTGAAAGTAGAGACTCATTTGTTAGTACAGATGAAGTTATTATTAATCCAAAGTATGCTAAGCTACTTAACTAGGTAGTAAAACTCATTACGAAAAGTATGCAGGAGCTTAATATAAGATTCATTTTAAATAAGCGAATAAGTACTTTAAAAAATCCCTTATTTTTATATTTTTATTATTTCTAAAGTCCTATAATTAAGGCGAATCTAATTTTGATATGTTGACCTTGCAACTACATATGGGATTTTGTATTAGTTTCTTAGCTTAAGGTTTTAGTATTTTTGTGGAAAAAGTGTATTGATGCTGGTCAGGGATAATAATTGAGTTTTGAGATGGGTTTTTAAAATTCCTATGATTCTTGCGTTTCTTAAAGATCATCGTATTCTTGTTGCTTACTTTTTAACATTCTTGAAGTTCTTTGTGGTAGCTTAATTTTTAAGGTTCTTGAAGTTCTTTGTGGCAGTTTAATGTTCCCAGGGTTGCTAAAATTTCCAAGTTCTTTTTCCTGTTAGATTTTGCATTTTTTTTAAAACCTAGTTATATCAAAAAAGTTTATCTTGAGATCATAGATTTAACTTTTTTTGTTGTTAGAATTTTAAGCATTCTTCTTTTATGAGAATTATAATTTTTCTTAAAAGATAATAGATTTAAATCAAATGAAACTACTGAAGTACCAAATAATTGATTTAGGGTTTAATAACTCCAAGTATATTCTAATGAAAGCTAGATGGTTTTATATGACGCTGCAGAAAATTAGTATAATAATTTCAATCAGAAAAAAAAAATTCTCATAAATTTACACTTAATTAGCCTGATTGAAGATTTAATTTATTTCAACTATTTTTCTAATATACACTCAACTTCTGAACTGGATTTTTGCAGGCTACTCTCAAAGCCAAACTCCAAATATTTCTTTAATCATCTAAATTAAAGTTTTATCGGTTAAATCTCTATTTATTAATACAAATACTCATTGTATAATACAGCCTAGATCCTCAAAAAAACAGATAAGCTTTTCTTAATAGTGATAATTAAATTGCAATTTTATTTTGTTAGATCTTGTTAAAAAATCTCCTATCTAAAATAGAGCTTGACTCGCCATTATCCAAGTGGTCGGTATTTTCGCGTCAAAATCCCCTTCTCGGCAAGTCATTGGCGTATAAATTTGCACTGAAAGCAGATTAGATTTGCTCATAGCCTCAGGCCTTCTTGAAAAGGCTGTGACAATTGCTAAAAAGCTACTTCTTGGCAATCTATACCTCATCCATATGGATTTCTTGGCCTAGAATTGTAAGTAAAATAAAAGACCCTCGCTCAAATTAATATTTTTAGGTTGCTCGCTTAGGAGCTCCCAAAAAAATATATAGAAATAATCCCTTTTAGATAAAGACCTTCAGGTGAATCGCGTTTGTCATTTATTCAACTATCAATAATCATCATGAATATATATTGTCAATCTATTCGTCTTCCAATATCAGAGCCCATTTCGCTTTTAAATTTTAGTAGTTTAAATATAAATTTCAATATCAACCATTACAATGATTTGGTTTTTACTTCTTTTGTTACTCTCTCCAAGTCAATCTGATAACTATTCAAACAAGCAAATTCCTTCAACTTACCTAAGACCTAAGCCCAAAGCTAGAGCAGGTGGTGCAGATGACGAGGCCGCAGCCGTATACTCAGTGATTTTTATATAGTTTACATTCACTTCTGCGATGAAAATAGGAACAAACCGTGATAAATATACTTTGACAATAGGAGTTTTGATGGAAGATATATGGATTACTGAGCCTGACTGTGAAAAATGTAAGCTTGTGAGCCAATCTTATAATAAATCAGCTCCTTCAAGTACTGATTTGAATATTCGCTCCAAGTATAGTAATGATATACTCGATTTAGATATAGCAGGCAATTTATTTGAAGACGAACTGATTATTGAGAATGATTATATACTTAGAGGGAATATTTCTGTGGCTACAAGATTTGTGGACGTGAGGAATTTAGCTATTGATGGAATTCTCGGTCTTGGAAAGGATGAGAAGTCTATTGTATATAAAATGTTCTATGAAGGACTTATAGACAAGCCAATTTACTCAGTTTCATATTTGAGCTCGCCTTATTTGATATTTGGAACTCCTAACTTTTTGAGTTTGAGCTTGGTTGTTCAAAGCCAACAAGACTTATCAATTGCTAGTACCCTTCAAGTTACATCTTTTTCATTTGGGAATTTTACAAATAACGATCCTTGCGACTTAGAAATTAACTCTTTAACTTCTTATCTGCTTGGACCATTTGACGTTCTTGAAGCAGTTTTCAAAGTTTTGGTAAATGAAGGATGCCATTACGAAGAAGAACTATTAATGTGCGAATGTGAAGATGTTGAATACCCTGAGTTTATTTTTACAATACAAAACCAAGAAATAGCTTTAGCAAGTTCTGAGTATTTAATTACAGTAATTATCATATAGCTTGGTGATAATTGCTTTGTAGCTTTAAAAAGTGGAAAAGCCTGGATTTTAGGAGAGCCTTTTCTAAAAGCGTATTTTACTGAATACAATCTTGAAACAAAGAAAATAAGAATATCTAAAGTATCTGCATTAGAAGATGATTTATTAAGCCCATTTGAAACAACTGAAGGGTGGACTGTGATGATTTCTTTAGCTATAGCTTCAGTAGCAATTTATATCTTTGCATTTTTCATATATGTGAAGTATGAAGATTATAAAAAACAACAGTTTATTGATATACAGCTGCTTAACTCAACAAAGAAAAAGCCTCGCATTCTTTAAGTTATTGCTAAGTTTAGTTTAAGAATCCATTATGAAATAGGTGCTTTATAGGTAACTTTCGATATTATCTGAGTTTTCTACTTCTACAACAACAAAGCTCAGAACTCCATTTAGAATTTCTTCAGCCTTAGCTGCGACATTTTTCCCTTCTCCATGAACTTCAATCTTCAAACTCCCAACAATTTCTTGATTGTTTAGCATCCACATCTTTTCTTCTTTAACACTGACGACACCTTCAATTAAAGATATTTCCCGAATTTTCTTCAATAATATTTCCCTATATTTTCCAGTAGGTGAGCACATCAGCAAAATCCGCCCATTTTTGTACAAATAAGTCCTGACTATGCAAATTAAAACCAACACCCACAAAATATTTAAGCCAGACTCAGTATGATACAAAGGATAAGCCATGCACTCAAATTCAAAATACAAGGAAAACACTCTAATCAAATCAGTAGTCAGTAATCCAAGACAATGCAAAGCCACAACTCCAAGATTATCATTTGGCAATTTGTCATTATCAAACAAAAACCCACGTAAATGCAAAAAAAAGACCATATGCAAAGCTAATTTTCCAAATAAAATCGGCATTATTTCAGGATTTGAATCAGAAATTTCTTCGCTTATGATCTCGTGGACTGCTTCAAATAATGCAAAGAACCCAATAAACAACGCAAAAATCGAGTTTCCAAAAGCAGCTATAACTTGTGCACGAGCATAGCCAAATGATGCAGACTTATCTGGATTTGGATGATTTATCCCATAAGCCAAAGCTATCATAGCTGCCCAAATACACAAAGCATGAAACATTGTGTGGAAGCCTTCAGTTACAACGTGACTGTCTTGAAGATAAAGTCCTGAGAAAATCTCGACTGAACTTGAGATGCCTAGTAGAGTACTGTAAATTATGAGGACTTTTCCTTCAAACAGTTTCCAACCTGAGCTCGCGTAAGTAAAGAAAAACTTGAACGAAGTTTTATCGTCGTGATCATGGTGGTGATGGTGATGATCACACATTAGTATAATTATTTATGGAAATTTCATATTGGCATGGGTTAGTTGAAGATTACTGAATATAAATTTTATTATATTAATGTTTGAATTGCATATAGTAAACTATTTAACTTTATTTAATCGAAATCTTCTGTAGTTAATTCGTTTAATATTATATGCGTAAAAGGCTTCTTCGTTTTTGGTTTCAGCGAGAGCTGTGTCGAAGTCTTCTAAAGTTTTTAAGTTCTGGCATGTCCTCGCTGAAAAATTTGCCTGTGCTAAAGTGAAAAAATATAGCCTCTATAATATTAGATTCTTTTTTGGAACTTAGAAATCTATTTATTTTTTGAATGCAATATGCGATCTCCAATTGAAAATTATGTCAATTCAGTTTGAATCATTAGAAGGTATAAAAAACCATTCATTACATCTAAAATACCTATCTAAAATCTAGAGCCTATCTTCCCAGCAACCGGCTTATCATAATTCTGCTTACCAACATCTTCTTTCCACTCAAACATCCTCCGCTGAACATCACTCAGCCCTGCAATACTCCCTCTAGCTTCATCTGCAGTCATAACGTTATGCTTAAAATCCCCAACACTAAAAGCACTTTTTAAACCTTCAGTCTTTTCAATCAAAAATACTCTTTTATTTTCTTGCCTAACATTAACTGGTGCCAGTTGATTTTTAAACTCAGTTTCTTCATTGCGTGAAAACTGAGTCTGCATCCAAGCTGGGGCCAAGTCTGAAACATTTTGAAAATTATTTCCTTTTTTGGACTTATCAAAAGGTCCATATCGGCCAAGCCTTTTTTGCCTATTTTTCGAATGTGGACTTACTGTGATCCAGCCAGAAATTCTACTTAAAACAGTTAGAGTCCCATCAAATCCTTGAGATTTTTCTATGTTATGGTCTTTAACATTTACACCTTCTGTAACTTTGAACCAGTCAGGGGCATCTTTGGAATGCGCGAATATATCACGGTTTGGGTCGCTCGGAAGTGGCTGCAGACGAGTTTGATATACCCAATTTTCAGATACTGGGATTTGGCCGTGGTTTTTTATATCATTTTGACTATTAAAGTCCGTCTGAGTTACGGTTTTTGCACAGAGAAATGTTGGCTTGGCTGCTAAGCTAATTAGGAATTACTCAGAAAATTCTCTTTTTTTGAGAATTTTAGCTTCAGACAAGGATGTTAATGGAGATAAAAGCTTGGGTTTTGAAATTTGCTGCTCACATCTTCCAGAGTACAAGCCTGGAGTATAGCCTCCTGTTCTTATGAATTGAGCTCTAGGCTTTATTGAGATTTCTTCGTAGTGGCTTGGGTTTCTTTGTAAAACTGTTGCAGCTGTAAAAGGCTCTGAGATATGAGCTTTAACCAAATTTGGGTTTATGATATCATCTGTTTCTCCTTTAGTGTAATAGGTTTGCCTTGCTGTTTCTCGAGGTTTTGGAGGAATTTTGCTTGTCATTTTTATTTGTTATGTGAAGTTTTATATTTTTTAGATATTGAGAGGGAAATTAGTAGACATAAACCAGTTATGAACAAGTCATAAACCATTAATTAAATTTTAAATTAAATAATTATACACTAAATGTCCTAAGCTCGACACTATTCAGACTATCAAGACTGCCCAACTTTAAGGACTGTCCAAGTTATGTAGAGTATCAAATATTTTATAAACTTGAACCTTTGTCCACATTATTGAGACTATCCAAGATATAATGTGCTTTAAGACTATTAGTTCAATAATATATATTCCTTCATGCTATAAGATATTTATACTAAGCATCACTTCTGATGAGCTCAATCGAATTTAATAATAAAATGTCAATACTATGAGATTCATTCATAATAGCTTGATTGCAATCTAAATTTTATGCTTATTATCATTCATCAAAAATTTCAACAAATCCAAAAATCTTCTAATTCCTGATTATCAACACCAACCATATTTGCCAAAAACTCCATCAGCTTACCTTTAAAAAACCATTAAAGTCTTATAATTTTACACTTTTATTCCATTTGCTAAAAAATTTCAAAACTTTTAACATATATAATCCATCTAAATCTCACACATAAAATTCTCCATAATATTTTTTATAAAGCATTTCCTTATCTAATATTTAAAAAAAAACTATTGAAAAAATTAAATTAATAGTTTAAATCAAGTATGTCTGAGACAGAATGGGTAAAAGATCTACCTTGGAATGAATATATGATTTTCTCTTTAGTGAGCTTTGGTCTTGTGTGTTTTGCTGGGCTAATGTCAGGGCTTACTGTAGGCCTGATGTCCATAAGCTCACTAGATCTCAATATTAAACTTGAATCAGGGACTCCGATAGAAAAAAGATATGCTAGAAGGGTAAATTCGATATTGCATGACCATCATTTACTTTTAGTAACTTTACTTGTAGCCAATGCTGCTGCTATGGAAAGTCTACCTTTATTTTTAGATAAAATGTTCACCGAGATTATAACAATCGTATTAAGTGTATCATTTGTCCTAATTTTTGGTGAAGTCCTTCCACAAGCATTATGTACAGGCCCAGATCAACTCAAGATAGCATATTACATGGCACCCTTAGTTAAGATAATTATCGTGATTTTCTTTCCTATAAGCTACCCTTTAGCAAAACTCTTAAATTGGTGTTTCGGGAAGCACCGTAGCTATAAGCTCAATAATGATGATATAAAAGCTTTAATCTCAATTCACACAAATTTATATGGATCAAGACACAACTTGGGACTCCTTAAAGTTCAAGTTAAAATGATTCATGGGGCAATAGACTTGCGCTATAAATTAGTAAAAGATCATGTAATCCCTTTAGATAAAGTTTATGCAGTCAGCACAGATGCAATTATTAACAAAAAAACCTTTAAAAAGCTTGTTAAACAAGGATATAGTAGAGTCCCTGTTTATCAAGGAAGTAATAGAAATGCAATAGTAGGAATTTTACTTACAAAAAAGCTTTTAGTAATAGAAGAAGGGCTGCCTATAAGTGAAATTGTCGTTAATCTACGAGAACCTATGTTTGTGTCGCCTGGTTTTTCAATGATTCAGCTTTTGGAGAAGTTTAAAGAAGGTAAAAGCCATTTGGCTGTTGTCAAAGAGGATGATGGGAATGTACTGGGAATTATAACTTTAGAAGATGTCCTAGAAGAAGTGATGAAGTTTGAAATTTATGACGAAGGAGATTATGATGATCAGGCCAAGTTGAATACTACAAGTCTTGTATCGCCTAGTATTGAAAAACCCCCTCAACCAAGACGTAGAACCATTGCAGGATCTACAGCAGAAGAAGTTTTGCCTGAAATTATAGGTATATAATTTTAGTTAATGAGAATTAGCATAAATTCCTATAAAAGTGAAGTTATAATTTTATTCGAAGAGATTTTTCCCTTTATCATATCTTAAGTTTAAAATATTTATATATAAATTGTATTTCATCTTTAGATAATAAAATTCAATTTTTTTATGAATCAAAAGTGATAACATATGAGATAAAAATAATATCACTTATGGTGCATTCAATATATTATTTAATTATTGAAATCTAATTTGCGCAAATTGTGAACAAAGACGAATAAGTACTTGACTTTCTACTTTCTCTATATTATGATGCTTCAAGGCAGTTAGTCAATAGATTCATTTGCACCATATTGATATACTGTAGGTAGAGTAATATATAAGATATATGTTTAGGTGCTTTCATCCCACTTGCTTGCAGGAACCGACAAGAATTTGCGAATGCGATAATATTACCTTGATGTGTCCTTGGCATATAGACTTTCATAACTTAACACCAGGAAAATGCCATATGGATTTACCAATTCCAGACAGCCTTCGCCAACAGCATTCAAGCTATATAACAATCTACCAGTGCCGAAACGATATCAACACCTTACTTGAAAGCATCAGCACTTATTCAAGCATGCTCATATCAAAAATCCAAGAGCTCACTGAATCTGCAATTAGCACAATTGATAATCTCGATCAGTTTTATATAGACTTGCTTAAAAATCCAACAGAAAATAACTCAATTGAAAGCATCCAATTAAACCTATCCCGAATTCCAGACAGTTTTGAAGATATCCTCAAATCTATAGAAGAAT
Source organism: Stentor coeruleus (assembly GCA_001970955.1). NCBI lineage: Eukaryota > Ciliophora > Heterotrichea > Heterotrichida > Stentoridae > Stentor > Stentor coeruleus. The sequence continues at coordinate 13,092 of MPUH01001170.1, forward strand.
TTTATAGAAGTAATTTTAATTATGACAGCAAAGTAACCTGGACTGAGTCTGGAAAACTCATGAATTTCAGTTGTTTAACTAAAAATTACAGCAAAGGGCAAGCCATGGATTGCCTTTATGAAGCTAGCCAAGCTGTTCAGTATGACTACGATAAGCTTATTATATACGGAGGCCTCAAAGATAATAAAGCCTTAGGTACTTGCATGCTTTATAATCAAATAACCAAAAAAATTCAACATATGAAGCCAGGTAGACCTCGAGCTTATGGCACTTCAGTATTTTATAATAGAAGTTTCTACTTTTTTGGTGGCTGGTGTTTAAATAACCTTCAAGACTTTCAAGTTTTATCATATACAAAAAATTGGGTTAAAGATGGTCTCATGCCTGAAGCTTCTCTACATTGTGTTTCTACAGTTTTTAATGGTATTTGGATTACTGGATTTAATATGGTTAAGGCTTATTTGTTTGTCCCAGATGGCTCATTTACTCCATATTTAGTATTTCATGCTGATACTGTTAAGATATTTGTTGCAAATAATGAAGAATTGCATGTAATTTGTGGCAATAAATCGTTTTATTATAAAAATAATAATTGGCATGATGCTCAGATTAGTGGAAAAATTGATGGGAGTGTGGTTGGCACAGCGAAGATTTTCGGAAAATATGCTTATTTTAGTGTGATGACTAATGAAGTCAGAGTTAAAAGATACTGCTTTAAAACTTTCACCCTTGAAGATTGCTAGGTAAATAAATTTTATGTATTAAATAAGTGATTTTAATAGNGGTTATTTATTTGAATAACTTTTAATATGGACTCTTTTTCTTTTTCGCTAAACAAGTCAGAAATGAACACAACAATTAAAGAAAACAGTGAAAGTGCATCTGATACGCAAAAGACCACTAAATGTGAAGACTGCTTTTATGAATCCCCAGACAAAAGAGAAGGTTTGCATAGACAAGAGCAAAAAGTTTTAGGAATATTAAAGGAAGTTAAGGATTGTGGCGTTATGATATTAGAGAGATGTAAAAGAGTGGAGAATAAGAGGATAGAACTAAGAAATTCTATATGTAAGGCTAAAGCTCAGATATTGAAATATAGACAAACTTCAAAATTTCCCCAATCTTTATCAACTGAGAATCTAAGTACTAGAAGTGTACGATTATTGCAATCTAAAACCAATAAAGTAAACAAGGAATTATCACAGATGAAATGCGAACTGGAAAGAGCACGCATATTGCAAAGTCAGTTTGGGGAAATATATAGAGAGGTTTTACAGCAGACAATTAAAATCCGTAAAACTAGTGAAAAAATCTATCAAAAAATCGATTTTATAAAAAGAAGCAAGGAACTCCTCAAACTTAAATATAAAGAAATTCCAGAAAAGCGCAAAGAACTAAATAAACTTTCTCAAACTTATACAGAAACCACTCACCAACTTGCTTTTTCCAAGCAAATATTCAAAGAGAAAATTGACTTACTTGTAATTTACAGAGAAAAACTCGATAAAAACAAAAAGAAACGAAAGGACCTTGAAGATATACAAAATACATTAACTCTTATAGAAAAAAATCTAATTGAAAGAGAAGAAAGATTCGAAGAAAAGTATACTTTAATGTGTCAATACATGAATAAGCTCGAAGACTTAAAAGTAAGGATTGAGAATAAATTCGGGAATGATGATAGTTGTATTAATTTCTAGGTAAAAATAAATTTTCCAATATAGGAATTTATCTAATCTATTAAACTATAGGGCATTGCGATTGAAAGCTCTTGTCAAGGGTAAAAGTTTCGTAATTTTTGTTTTTATTTTTCAAATTTTCTAGTGTCTGGACCATTTTTAGACCTGCAAGCATATCTTTTTCATACCTTATTCGCATTTTCCTTAAATCATCTATCAGTTCTTGCACTGAAGGTGTAGGGTCTTCATCAAGTTCAGGGGAAAAGCACGGAACAATGTCATCATTTTTTTCCTTAGGATTCAATTCTTCGAAATCTTTTCTTTCTTTATTTTTTAAAATGAATTCTGGCTCTTCACTTATGGCTTTAAAGTATTCTTGTGGAGGTAAAACTTCTTCTATTTGGCCTTCTTTTAATTGACTGTAGCTTCTTAAATAATTTTGCAAATTTTTAGAGTCTCTGTCGGTTGTGCTTAGGTACTCAGCATATGATGGAGGTGCTCGCTTTTTCATGCATGCATTCTTGACTTGAGTGTACATCCAGTGGAATAGAGCTTTTTTTTGATAATATTTTGTGATTATTGGCTTCATTACTGTGTATAGACGTCGAAGAAATTTTGAATTGGCTCCTAGGAGAGATGCTTTTACTAAAATGCAAGTAAAAATAATAAGTTTATTTATCTGCTCCCCGTCCACCCAAATTTTATCATTCCCTTGGCTAGCAGGGTCATAGCTCAATTCTCCAGGGACTTTAATATAAAAGTTTTCATCTTCATATTCAATAACTATTGACCCAACATAGCTAATCCCATATTCAGTAGTAAGTTCTTCAACAAACTGGGCTTTAAAATCAACTTTAGCCTTTTCTAATTTTGCATTTGCTTTAGCCAGATAATCTATATCTTTGTGCTCAAATTTAAACATTTCAGTGGCAGGGTCATATGAATACAAGTTCGGCACTTGGTTCTCTTTAAATTTTAGAAGTTTCTCAATTGTTACTGAGCCTGAGACCTTGTAAAGTTTATTCATTCTTGCAGGCAAGCAGCTGAGATTCTTCCCAATTTCAGTTTGGGCCAATATGTGTCCAGCAAAGTACTTTAAATCCATTTATTATTTTGAATATTGAATATTATGCTATTAAAGTTAGGTCTATCGCAAACCAAATGTGAACCTTCTTTTATCTGCTGTGCCTTATAGTGTCTCTAGTTTTTCAATAAAAGGATGCTGAACATAAAATTCTTTATTACATGGAATAATGAATATAAATATACTCAATATTTTAAATAGGCTGCAATTGTAAATTTATGTACAAAGTAAAGCTATATTAAGAAAATATATTTTGCATATGAATTTTTATTTTTTTAGATTTTTGTAATGTGAAGATACTATAGAATGATTTTATGGGGAAAATTCTATGAAGTAAATAAGAATGATTTTATGGGAGAAATTCTATGAAGTAAATAAGAATGATTTTATGGGAGAAATTCTATGAAATAATATATTCGTCTTTAATGATAAAAATCATTGCTAATTTTATAATTTGAAAGGAAGATAGATGCTAAGCTATTACCACTCATTGCTATTTAAAAACTATAGAAAATAACTTGAAAATATTGCAAATTATAAGCATATGATAATTTTAATAAGGGAGCATTATTATGGTTTTTCTCACATAGCAATTCCTATTGAATTTTCATCATTGTAAGCCCTAAAAGGTAAAAAAATAATTTTTAAAGTATATGCTAAATTAAACATTAAAAATAGTCATCAAGATATTCGCTAAGACTATCACTAATATTCACAACTGCCACTTACTTTCTTGCATATAAATCAGTCATAATTAATAGTTTGTAAAAAAAATATTTAAGTTGGCGAATGGAAAAGAAATGCAAGAATCATTAAAAAAATAAGCATAAAGAATATTAAAAAATCACAATTAATAAATAAAAATGACTCTAATAAATCGTAAAAAATATTAGCAGCTTCAAAAAAATATAAAAAAGCTGAAAATTTAGGCAAAATAATAAGTGATTAGCAGTAGATATTATTAAATAAAAAGAAATAATAAACAACATAATTTATAGCATGATTATGGCTATTAAATATTTTTTTAGCATAAATTAACTTGCATTTTTTTATATATGATATATGAGAGATTATTTTTTAATTTTTTTTAATTATTGTTAAAATTCTTAAAGTTTTATAAGAATTTATTTGATTCTGAAACTCAAATTCTCCAGGTTTAGGNGCATAAAGAATATTAAAAAATCACAATTAATAAATAAAAATGACTCTAATAAATCGTAAAAAATATTAGCAGCTTCAAAAAAATATAAAAAAGCTGAAAATTTAGGCAAAATAATAAGTGATTAGCAGTAGATATTATTAAATAAAAAGAAATAATAAACAACATAATTTATAGCATGATTATGGCTATTAAATATTTTTTTAGCATAAATTAACTTGCATTTTTTTATATATGATATATGAGAGATTATTTGATTCTGAAACTCAAATTCTCCAGGTTTAGGTACTAAATCTGTCTGGAAAATAATTATTATATATTTAATGTTTTTTTTTTGGATTAGACATAATATATAATTCAGAATAGATTTCAATCTTTATTTCTAATGAATAATTGACAGTTTTAAGCTAACTCAAACCGATCCCAAATACACTATGAGCAGCATACACTCTATTCCGGCATTTAAATTCTATTAATTTTAATCCTATATTTATTGATCCTTATAAATATTTTCCACATCCTCAATAAGCTTTGACATATCCGTATTTCTAACTTTCAAGCACTGGCCAATGTCTAAAAGCCCAACCTCTTGCTCTATGAGTGTAGAATTAATTTTCATAATTTTTAGCTTTAAGTTTTTCAATCTTCTTTTAACTCTAACATTTGCATTCTCTACAACAGCCAAATTTTCTTCGCAAACATGCAAGAATGCCATCCCGTCTTGATTTCTTCTCCAAAGCATTAACGTTTCAGCTTCTAAAATGAGTGAAATTAACTCTCTTGCATCGTTTTCAACCCTATTTTCTTTCATGCTCTTGTAAGTATCCCCCAATATTGCAATTAAAAGATTGATCATAATAATCGGATTCAATATTGTTACTAAAACATAAAAAGTTGAGTCAAGTCCTCCATAGCCGCTTTTATTAGAATAACCTATATTAATATTATATAGTCCAGTGACATAAGAAAAGTAGTCTGATTGTTGAGGCATAAGAGCATAGAAAATAAGCGAAAAAGATACAGTTGAATAGAACCAGATAAGTAAAAAGCCAGCAATGTCTCGACAAGCGGTAATAAGTAAATGCACTAAATACCTGGTTGGCTTATAAATCCTGAAAAAAGCTATCCCTCGCATCCATGCGAAAAATAGGATAAGAGCGAGAAACCAGTATTTATGTTTCATAGTCCCAGAGATTATAAGAAAAATGTATATAAAAAGAGAATTGATTCGAGCTTGATCAAAATAATTCCAGAAATCTTTGAAATACCCAAGTTTTCCTGAGATAATATAGGAGAATTCATATAGGCTAAATAAAGAGTTCACAGCTAGTAATCCATATAAAAAGCCTATATATTCTAAATACACTGTATAAAGAGAGAGAACTGTCAGATAGGTTATATAAACTCCAGCTTGACAATAGGGAATCCATTTAACATTATTCCACTTTTCTAGTAAAAATACTTGGATAAAAGGGGTATCAAAAATGTGAACATTTGAGCAACTATCGAGTCCTTTCAAAAATTTTATACTCTCTGAAGTCCCTGCAAGCATAGGCAGTTTAACAAATGTCTGCAGAAAATTAATACTGTTGCCTTCATTTGTGAAATTCATAAAAGCAGTAAAATCTTCTTTATTTGGCAAAAAAGATGTAGATTGCAGAATAGCTTGAGATTTGAGTTTTTTTTCAGAAAATTTTGGCATATTATTGTTTGTTGTTTTGGATAATAAGACTTTGTATAAAATATGCAACTTATCAAAGCCACTTCTGTTTAAATCAGCCAAACAATTTTCAAGGCTTAGGAAAATATAAGGATTTGTTTCAAATCTTACTCGAAGTTCTCTTAAAATCACAGACACGCAGTTGTGATATTTATATTTTAAAGCGATGGTTAAAGGACTATGGCTATGAGCCGTAATAAAAAAAGGAGCTTTAGCTTTCAGTGCCTTACCCAGATGCTCATCATAATTGTAAAACGCATACAGATGAAGCGAATTTATATGAAAAGGCTCAATAATCCAATCGTCAAATCCTGGGACATACTCTTCAGATGTATCATCAATAACTTTTCTCATATACCTGAAAAAATCATACTTTCTCGACCCATCACCGCTAACGTAAATTGTGCTCATTTTTAGAGGGGATTCATATATAGCTATTTCATTGTTACTGGATATAGCAAACTTTTTATTATCTGTGGAAATATGAAAGGCATCAATTGGATCTTCATATTGGATAAAGCTATTATAAGAAAAGTCCTTCGTTGTCCATATCTCTAATTTATTATGTGTACGAAAAAATATATAATCTGAGTCCAAAGAGTAGTTTATTTTGATAAATCCCCGATTGGCAACTTTTTTTATTATAGATCTTTTTTGAACACTCCATAGCATAACATCCTCAGCCGAAATTACTATAAAAGTTTCCCCTTTCAGAAGTCTGGCATCAAGTATTTTCATTTGTTCCTTAAAAAAGTGCGAAATTCCCTTGACTTGATTTTTCACATCTTCATTTGCCATGAGCTCTACATCAATGAGCTTTATAAGGTTAACATTATCAATGCTTATTATGTACTTTTCATTTGGAGTACAGATAATTTTTATCACCTCACCAACATGATACATCTGATGATTGAATACATGAAACATTTTACCGTTTGGGTCTAATGTTGTATGAGGAATCATTTGGTTTGAAGGCTCATTTTCAGGGTTTTTAAGCAGGAGAGTTTTAATCTTCAGTATTTCCCCTATAAATAAATAGTTTCGCATAGGAGATACGCAAAAACTACAGATTTTAGATTTTCCTAAAAGATATTCATCAATTTTTTCCCCAGTTATTAAATTATATTCTGATATGTAATAGCTTGCAGAGATTTTATGGATTACATAAAACATTTTATCGTCATAACTTTTTTGGTAGAATTTTATTGATGATTCTATAATTTTGAAGTTTATTACTTCATCTCTTGTTAGTATATTCCAAGCTTTTATTGAATATTCATATTTCTTATCATCTATTTCCCTTGATAAATAGGCATATAGCAATGTATTGGCGTCTGAAAACCAGATTTCTTTAACTGTAAGCCTAGGCTTAAGTAAAAATCGATCTTCGAATTTTGGGATTTTCCACTTCATTATTTTAGAATCTGCACCAAGAGAATAGAGTGACTTTTGGTCTGCAGTGATAAACACAGATCGGATTCCCCCGTTATGTCCTGTAAGTTGGATTCTGTTTCTTTCTAATTTTACATCCCACATAGATACTACTTTGTCAAATCCTCCTGTGACAACAAAATCTTCTTCTAAACTTATATCAATGCACAATATTTTATCTTTGCTTTTAAATTTCCTCATAAGTTCCCAGTTGCCAAATTTCCATATTTCTATAACTCCAAGACTTGTGCCGGTGACAACAAAATTCTTTTTATCTGAGCATTTTAAAGCAGAAATTTCCCCACAAGCTTTAATTGTTCCCAAAACACTAACTTCAGGAATTAGTATTAATATATAACAATAGCAATCAGCCCCACCACTTAGTAAATAATTTCCATCATTTGATAAATCCAAAGCTTCAACAGAACCCTCGTGGTTTATTAAGTTTAAACAAGTATTTGAATTATTCAAATCCCACATTTTAACAGCGCAATCAGCACTAGCTGAGTACAAAAATGCTCCATCATGGCTTAGGATGACCTTATTAACTTTATCTTTATGCTCCTCAAGCTTTGCAATTTGAGTCAATTCTTGGCCATCACACATTCTTATAACACCGTTTTGACCTCCAGTGTAAATAAACTTCAGATCTTTTGTAATGTCAAAAGTTAGTATTGGGTCTTGCTGAATGTTTGAGTCTATGCTTATGTCTTTTGTGTTTAAATTCAATATCCCTATACGTCCGTCATTACTAGAAAGATATATGATATTTTTTTCTTCAATAGTTTTTTGCCAGGTTGCTTGGAATAATAAAGGAATTTCAATAGGGTCGTGCCCCCATATAAAATCAGAGACAATTTTCATAGGGTATTTCAAATCTTTCATTTGAGTTAGGTTAATAACCTGAGACTCGTCTATAACAGATCTTTTCAAAGTTGATACCAAATGCGAGCTCTCATAATTTTGTTCTGACCAAAGCATTTTTATAACTGAAAGAAATACTCTTAATTAATAACTATCTTATATTTATAGTCATCCTAATATAGAAATAAATAAATAGATTACATTAATTGTGTTTAGAATAGTAGCGAGAACGTAGATTCCTATTCGAACTTATCAATACTACGACCATCATATATGCATAATATCAGCTGGCATCATATAGCTGTTCTGAAGGTAATACCTTATGCATCCTGATGCAGCAGAGGTATAGGCTTAAAGGCTCTCATAGTTTCAGATTTGGAATTTAGTTCCGTAACATTTTTCAATGCAACAATAAAATTTTAGGTAATGCAATAAAGTCTGGGAAAAAAAATTCTAACATAAATATTATTCTGCATCATTTTCTGAAAAAGTAGCGAGAGAAGCCAAAAAAAAGCCAGACTTAATTGTTGTGAAGAGAGCATGCCTAATACTGGGAAACTTAGGAAATTTATTACTTCGTAGTAGGTGTATTATTTCCTACTAATTACTATATAGGAATTTCAGGCATTCTGGAAAAAAAAATTTATGTAATTTATTAGAATAAAAATTGAAAATTTGGTCACAAAAGTGACTATAACAGCATGTGGCTGCATCAGCCTCAAATAAATTTATAAAACTTTCAAAAAGAATCTATCAACTAATCTTGTAATATAAAAGTATTCAGTGAAGTTTATATCAAAAACCACTTGGATCCTACTGAGATTATGATAAAGCACTAATGATAAGCCTATAGCCCCCTCAGTGTATTCCCTAGTCACAAATGCGATTCTAGCATATCCTTTTATTAATAATAATCTTCAATGAGTTTTGTAAAGTCTTCTGCAATAATATTTTTGACCTCAGTAAGTTCAGCCTTAATTATTTACTGAATTATGAAGTGACTTTATCTTCAACTTCACTTGAAGCTACACCTAAAAAGCCTTTAAACTTCGAATTTCCCCAAGAGTTCAGCTAGACAGGAAGATTAGGAATTTATTGTAAGTTTATCTTAAAGCACGATAAAAGTTATCAGCCTCATAAAGTGTAATGAGTTCTCATAACATAACCAATTAAATTT
>MPUH01001171.1:0-22184 GCA_001970955.1 Stentor coeruleus
ATAGTTTTTTGATTAATTATTCATATTTTAAACAAAAGAATGCATAAATTTAGAATAAATATATCCTCATATAGACTATTATATATTAAATGATTTAAACTATTTTTGGTAGTAAGCTTTCTTCACAGCAATAATTATCTTTAACAAATTCTTCTAGTTTTTTATCAAAAAAAATTCATGATTAATTTCTTTTTTATCAAATTCAAAATAGAAAGTCCAGATCCAGTGCTAAGATAAACTTTATTTTCAAGTTTACTAGGAATAGCATTCTGGGAAACCCTCTCAAAATGGAAAAGCTCACGAGACTAAAGAGGAGAGAAAATAAAATATTAAAAAAAAATGAGGTGCAAAGAAATGAAGTCCTCAAGAAAGCTAGGGAATCTTGAATTTTTGTATAAACTAGGTATATAAATGTGAATTCACTTATTCAGCGTGAATACCAGGACAGCAAGTGTGCCTAATTTGAAAAAATTATTAAATCTCAGGATCGACATATACACCAAAATATTCCAGTAGTTCTAAACATATTTTACTATTCAATCTATGTTTGCTGATTATTTTCATTGTTGGGGTGGCTTTCGTTTTTTATCCTGGGATTTCGCATATATCTTTGAGATATGCAACTTTCTAGATGCTATAATAGTCTTAAAAAGCTTTGCCTTTAGTTTATTCCATTTCTACTAATAAAATTTTAAAATACAGAATAAGAGTGGGTATTGAGAGGTATTGCTATGGTGGCATGGTTTGAACCATGTCTGATCGAGGCTTATTGGTCTTACAATCTCTTTCTTTAGGCTAATTCTGCATGTTATACACCTTGTTATCGCTAATTACATTGCTCTTATTTCACTGATGAGGACTTTACTATTTCTTTACTTTAGAGGTAAGATGATGGATGTGAATCTTGTCTTAACCTTATTCTTCTCGAAAAATCTAGTTTGCTTAACCACTTTTTGAAGTTCTGGTGCTTTTCGTAGAAAACTAGGTATTTGGTTCTATAAGAGAGGATGATATATGAAAAAAGAAAATATATTGACTATTTAATCTTAATGCGAGAGTGCTAGGCAAATAGATTTAAGTATAGTCATATATAATAGCAGCAGATATTTATCATAATAATATGCAGTCAAAACTTGTTGGTGGATGGCTTATATCAACTTCTGTTGGGGTAATGGGTCTAATCACTTGGGGAGGCTATACCAGGCTTAAACGAGCTGGTTTGTCCATGGTAGAATGGAAGCCACTATCAATTTGGTACCCAACCCGACAAAATGAATGGGAAGCAGAATATGCCCGATATAAAGAATTTCCTGAATATCAACAAAACCCATTAGATATCGAAGACTTTAAAGAGATCTATTTCATCGAGTATGCACATCGGCTATTCGCTCGAGCTCTGGGTCTTTATTTAGTCATCCCAATGGCTGCATTTTGGAAAGCCGGAATGCTCACATCAAGTATGAAAACTAAACTTCTTGGCATTACTGGACTTTTTGGATTTCAAGGAGCCTTAGGATGGATTATGGTTCGTTCAGGACTTCAACATAAAGATTATGATGGCAGAGTTAAAGTTGAGCCAATCAACTTAGCTACTCATTTATTTTGTGGAGTTGGATTGTATTCTTTGATTTTCTATACAGGTGTGAACTGTTTTAGGAAAGCCCCTGAGGTAGTTATTAACACTGTTGAAAAATTGAATCTTGCTAAAATTGCTAGACGCAAGTATATGACCTTATTTCATTTGTCGCTATTAACAGTCTTTTCGGGAGGGTTTGTTGCAGGAAGTGATGCTGGCAAGATTTTAAATAACTGGCCGTTTTATGGAGACGATTATTTTTTCCCTGAAAATGCGCTTACCTTAAACCCAGTCTATATGAACTTTATAGAAAACAAAGAAATGATTCAGTTTGTCCACAGAAATCTTGCCTACCTCACTTATGGTTCAGCCCTTAACTTATGGTTTTACGTAAGAAGTATCAAAGCCGTACTACCATATGCTAAAAATGCTCATCTAATTCTCCTCCTTTCAACTTATCAAGTTGTCTTAGGAATCACCGCTCTGATGAGAGGAAGCCCAATGCATGAATCCTTAACTCATCAATCAAACGCTCTTTTATTACTTTCAACAGTCATGTTTGGCTTAAGCGCATTTAGAAAGCCGAATAAGATTTTCATAGATAAACTATTAGGCAAATAATAAATTTAAGTAGTCTCCTCACATAAAAAACCCATCTATTATTAGACTTATCAGTTTAATTTAGCTTTTATACCTTAAATAAATTTCAAAATCTATTAATTTCTTTACACAACTAGCTAAAAATATGAATGTTATTTACTTTAAAACTTATTTAAACCACAGAAATTTTACCCATGGCAGCATTTATTAAATGGAGGACAACAAAGAAGGTGCTCAGCGATTAGTTTTTGGACTTCATGTAGATACTAAATCCCATAATATTGATCAGTCAATGAATCTATGGGAAGAAGTTAGGACAGCAAATCAGCATCCAAGTCGTAGAAGTTATCATTCTGCTGTGATGTGGAACGAAAAAATGATCATTTATGGTGGTCAGGATTTAAGGGAAGGGCCACAAAGTGGTATGTGGAGAATAGAAATAGGACAATTTGATCAGGGGGAATGGGAAGAGTTGAAAATACAAGATTTCGGACCTCTTTGTAGGCATAGTGCCATCGTTAAAAACGATTTAATGTACGTTTTTGGAGGTACTGATGGAACTCAAGAATTTAATAGAACCATTATATTCAACTTAAGTAACTTCTCAGCAAGATCAATTATATCTGATAATCCATCTTGTCCTCCACCTTTAGATTCTCATACTGCTTGTTTATATGAAGATGGAACTGCAGCTTGGATGATAGTCTATGGTGGTTATGCAGTAGGAGAGCGCTCATCAAATGTGTATACTTTTAACTTAAACAGTGAAAAATGGAAACAAGCTCAGACTTCAAAAGGTCCCGAAGGTCGTTCAAATCATTCAGCAGTTATTTACAAAGATCATATGTACGTATTTGGAGGGACAAATGAAGAAGGAGAGAAACTTAGCGACTTCTGGAAATTGGATTTGAGGACTTATCATTGGGAAGAAGTTAAAGGTAAAGGAGATGTCCCATCAGGCCGTTCAGGACATAGTGCCGCCATATTCAAAGATGTAATGATTGTCTTTGGAGGGATGAAAGACATAACTAAAGAAACAAATGACATGTACTCCTACAATTTTGAAAGCCAGGAATGGGTCATGTTTCAATTTGAGCATCAGATTAAAGACCCTGTTTCAAATGAACAACTTGAAGAGTTTAAAAAAAGCAGAATTTCGCCTAATAAAAAGGGAGACCCAAGTCCAACTAGCAAGAGCCCTTTGCTTAAGAAGAACACTACAGAAAGCATGAGTCCTCAGAAAACCTTTGCAAGAAGAAATACTGACGGAAGCTCTCCTGAAGGAACTTTAATGGTACCGAAAAAGAAAAAAACTTTATATGATGGGCCTGCTAGTCCAATAGTTGGCCGTATAAGAGCTCATCCTCCACATCCTAGAGATGGACATTCTGCTGTGATATCAGGAAGTATTATGATTGTATTTGGAGGAGATAGGCATCAAATGCCTTTCAATGATACTTATGTTTACTTTTTGGTTGAACAAACAATAAAAACTCCAATTAAAGCTAATTAGAAAAAAAATTGTTTTGATTTATAAAAATTTATAGCAACCTAATTGCATGATTTAAAGCTTAATTAGTTAATTTTAGCAAATATCGAAAAGCGGCGCGAACTACCCTGATACATCCATGGGGATATAGGTCTAACTTGGGTACTTGAATTACCTCTTTTTTTCTCAGCAGAGTACTCAGATGATGTTTGTATGTCCCTTATGAGCTTTTCAAACATCGGGTTTCTTATTTTTTTGTTTAGGTCTACTCGACTTTTTCTATAGCATTTCTTCGAATTTGATACAATTTTCAAAGGTTCACAGTTCAAGGAAGTTTCTAAGGTCGTGAACATCTTCATGGTTCTCTTAGGAGAAATCACTAAACTCTTAAAAATTGTTCTTGGCAAGTCTTTAGACATAATTTCAGTCACATCGTTAACTTTTATAGCTTGTTTATCCTTTAGCCTACCTACAGATTTATCTTGGGACTTGGCCTTTTTGTTTTTTATCTTTACAATAGGCACTGTATATGCTGTATCAGTTTCCAGTCTTATTCTAGGTAGCTTTACAGGACTCTGGGCTTCAGATTTTTTGATGCATTTAAGACTATCCTTAGAAGCTGTTGTTTCATTAAGCTCATATGAGCTTGAAGTGTTAAGCATATTTATTTACTAATTGATTTTCCTAGGCAATTCAGCGAGCACATCGTTAAATCCAACTTTCTGAGTTGTAGCTGCGAATTCAAATATCTCAGGATACCTTGCTCGTAAATGAACCAACATGTCCTGGCACTCAGCACAAGAGTTCCTATTGTGCCCTACCTTCCTCAAAACAATAGTAGGACCTTCACTCTGACTCATCCTTTCCATCAAAAAGCAAATCCTCTCTACAGTATTTGGCTCTGGCTCCTTATACAAAACTTCTTCAGCTATAAGAGCAAGTCCCTCAACAAACAAATGCTCATCTATAAAATCTACAGCATTAGTTGTAACTTTTTTCTCAAAAATCGTTGACTGAGACAAAGAAATTTCAGGCTGCTCAGTTTGCGCATGAATATTAGCCAGTGTACAGAAAAACCTTAATAGTTTGGACTTAGCAATAAGATCAGGGAAGATAGAGAAATCTTTGCAAAACTTAAGAAAACCTTCAAAACCCATAAGTCCTGCAGGACTTGAATAAGCCCTATAATAAAAAATAATACTCCTATGGACAATACTGAGAATTTCTATAACTTCAGGATTACGTAAAGCCTCCATTTGATTTTTGATATTAGAAGAACTAACCCCTCGCTCATCATTCCATGTATTTTCTAGTTTAAGTATATATTCTGTAACAATCTGAATTAAACTATCATCTAATGGTTGCTCTGGAAATACTTTTTGAGCAATATGCTCTAAAGCTTGTAGAAACTGTTTAAAGTCTAATCGGCCATTATTAGTCTTTTTATCACTGACAATACTGAATATAATATCAACATTTTCCTTAATAAGCATTCCATCAGTATATGTTTTTAAAGAAGCTATAGATTCAGCTTTTAATACTTTTATAATTCCACAGTCTCTCATCATCTTAACAAGCTTGGACCCTGTCATTTTTGTTGTATTCATAGGTTCACCATATGAACAATAAGCTTGAAAGATATGCTGGAGCTTTTCAATATGTTCTTCAAGTTTAGCTGCTGTATTTGCACTAACAGCGATACCGATTTCGCTTTCCCCCCCACTATCTTCTTGCTTTTCTTCGCTTATATGAGAAAATTCATCTATATTATCTGATTCTGGATATAACACTTGGTGAATAACATCAGGTGAAGGTAATAATGAAGCTTTTTTCAATTTCGGAGAAAACTCTTGGAAACCTTTTGATAGTTCAAGTCTTTCTAAAAGGACCAAAACTTTTTCTGCAGGTGGAGTAGAACCTAAGTTTGTATCTTCTTCATAACCTTTTACAGCAACAATATACATAGTTAGCATGAATTTACTCAAAGTAAAAACTTGGCCAATTTCAGCAGAAGGCTCAGGAAGCATATCAAGTGCTCCATCAATAGGCCCTTCTTGAGCTATGATTAGATCATTCCATATTTTCCCCACTTGGGGTTTATTTAACAGTCCAGGACTGATATCGAAATCCCTTACAAATAACTGAAAAGCTCTTTGCGATCGATTTAATATAAAATCAGTATTCACATCTCTTCGTAGCTCCCAAGGGAACAAAAGGATATAGAGCTCTCTAAATGATGAATAAACTTCTGTAAAGATAATTTCGCAGTCCATATCTACTTCGTCAATAAGTTTTCTGTCACTTTTCGAAGTTTCATCTAGGCGGAGGTATAGAGGATTAAGATGGTGCTGAAGAAGTCTTGCAAAAGCTTCTCCTGGGGAGTTTTGGAATATACTCGGGTACTTTTCGATTAGGATGCGGGGTATAGTTTCAAGAAAGGTCTCAAATGTCATGTTGCTACGGTTTTTGTTTTCACCGCAATAGATGAGCTCGAGTCGTTTAGATGTTAAGTGACGGTCCTATATAGTTTTTACGATAACTCCTGCATCTGTCATCATCTGTATGTATTTGTTCAGACGAATATAAGTCAGGCTTAGTTTACTAGCAGAACTGGTGTATTTCAAGAAAAGCTTCCTTAGCATAGTCTAATTAGCTCATACATGAACTTCATTTTGATCCAACAATGACATTCTTATTATTTATAATTTAAATTTAATAGCAGGAAAAACTTTTATTCTTATCATATGTTTTTTTAAATAGGTTTTATGAAGTTAAATATTATTAAGCAGGTTATTTTATTAAAGCTGAATCAATAAGCTCAAGAATAAACAGATATGATATTTAAATCAATTTTTAAGTTTAAATTTTAAGTTTGATGATGATTGTTGTATAAAAAATAAGCAGATTCATATATCTTTGAATAGCAGGAGATGGAAATCGTTTTAGGCTAAAGACATCAAAAATTGAGAAGAGATTAGCTTCGAAGACTACTCAGACTGGAATTAATTCAAAATCTTCAATAACTAGTCATTTAGAAGTTAAAAGAAAAGGATAGAGCTGCATTCAAGCTAGGTCTATGCTAAAGGATTCAAATAACAAGTATTCTGTAGAGGTTTAAGAGAATAACTTAGACCATATTCTGGAGGATCTCAGCATTATCGTGCAAATCAGATCTTGTGCCAAGTTCTTCTATATTTCTGATACAGTAAAAAAACTATCAACCCTGGTCTTAACCAGTAAAAGGTCATAAACAAACAAACTCTAATAACGAAAATTTGAAAAAAACAGCTTCAAATCGATTTTTTTAACTAAAACAGAAGAGCGAGATAATAACCACATAATTAAAAGTATTAAAATTTTTTTCCTCATGGAAATGTCTGTTGTTACAACTCTAGACTATTATAAGCTTTAAAGCCTCTTCATAATAATATTAAACTATTATCATATCATAACCTACTATATATTTCAAAAAATTGATTAAAAGTATTAAATATTCTGTTCTTCAGAATACATTTTATTCAAAATTTCCTGATACTTTTGCTTAGCCATATATCTTCTAAGTTTCTGTGTCGGAGTTAGCATATCATCAGTAGTCCACAAAACACTATCCAAATGAATTTTTTTTACAATTTCAAATCCCATCAATTTGTTTTCTCTCCCTTTTTCAATCATACTTTGCATCACAATATTTTTAATATCAGGCATTTCGCATATCTCACTAAATTTTTTATCTCTAATGTTTTTCTCAGGCCTCATCCAAGCCTTTCTTATATAATCTTCATCAGGTATTACAACAGCAACAATAAAAGTTTCCAAAGAACTGCCATACACAAAAACTTGTGAAACAAAAGGACTGTTCAAATAAACACTTTCAATTTTCTCAGGGGCAATATATTCTCCTTCTGCTAATTTAAAACAATTATATTTTCTGTCAATAACTTTTAAAGCTTTGTTTTCATATAAAATAGCTCCAATATCTCCAGTATGCAACCATCCATCTTGATCAAAAATTAGGCTATTTAGTTCTGAGGACTTATAATAGCCTGAAAAAACAGCAGGGCCTCTAAGGCAGATTTCTC
Source organism: Stentor coeruleus (assembly GCA_001970955.1). Taxonomy (NCBI): domain Eukaryota; phylum Ciliophora; class Heterotrichea; order Heterotrichida; family Stentoridae; genus Stentor; species Stentor coeruleus. The sequence continues at coordinate 7,745 of MPUH01001171.1, forward strand.
CTCTTGGCATTTTATTTCCATGATCATCCAAATCCTCACTTTTATATCCCATTTCAGGAACATCAACTAATTTAAGCTCTAATAATGGTAAAGGGCCTCCAACATGTCCTAAAGAAGTATCATTAATATTAGTTACAGTACTAGCTGAGCACACTTCAGTCTGACCATAGCCTTCGATAAAAATACAGCTGAAACATACTCTAAGAAATCTTATGATCTCTGAAGCTATTGGTGCTGAGCCTGTTATCATGACTCTTACACGTCCTCCGATTATTGTTTGGAATTTTTTCATTACTAATTTGTCCCATATCTTGTGAGTAATCTTACCTTTTTTGTCATAATTTCTGAGCTTTACTTTTATTGCTCTTTGAATTATTTTTTTCTTAGGTCCAGTTGTTGAGTTTACTACTTCTTGAATTTTGTCATAAAAGCGCTTGAAGATTCTTGGTACTGAGATAAACACTGTTGGACGAAGAATACTCATGTCATCTATTATTGTTGATATATCTCCACGATAAAATCCTATTGAAGCACCTAGACTTAGAATGTAATGACTTACTGCACGCTCAAAAATATGTGCAAGTGGAAGATATGAAAAATGAATATCACTATGGAAAAATCTCAGTTTGGAGTTGTAGACTCCAGATAGTGTGGTCATCATGTTTTTATGAGATATTATCGCACCATTAGATACCCCAGCTGTCCCACTTGTATAGCAAATAGTAAGCCAAGTGTCAGTAGAAGGTGGATTTGGGGTTCCTGAAGTTCTGAGTTTAGTTATTTTCTTCAGACTCACTAAATTAATGCCAAATACTTCTGCTGTTTGTCTATCAGAAGCTTGTATTTTTTCAAAAACAATAATTATAGTTAAAGACTTTGCTCGACCTTGACTTTTAATATCATAAATATTCTTAAGTAATTTATAAGAGCAAGCTAAACCTCTCATCTCTGTTTCATCAATGATTTTTATTAAAGACTCTGACTGGTGTATATCATAAAGAGGAATTGACACAATCGATTGACTCATACATGCTAAATCCATAAGTATCCATTCAGCTCTATTATTAGAATATATCCCCAAATAAGAATATCCTGTATTGTCTGATGTTGTGAGCTTTAAACAATCAAGTCCATAGCCAATTTTAAGCACCTTTTTCAGTACCGAACTGTAGCATTTCCATTTATACTCGCACTGGTTTTCAGTTTTTATAAAAGTCCCCAAGCAATTATTGTTTGGCCATTTGTTTGCTGAATGCATAAAACTCTCGTATAATGTTCTCGCTTTGGATGGGAGATCATTTTCTTGAAAATCGCTAGACTCTGGATGAATGAAAATGCTACTTTCTCCTGGATTTGAAGGCCCTTGAACTTCTTTGGAATATATTGTTTTGGACTTGTAGCTAGCCTGACCCATTAAAGTTTAGATTATAACATAAAGCTCTTGCATAATTATTTAATTTGCAAGTTTTATATACAATTTGATATTTTATATATAAATAATTTCTGCTTGCGATTTAGCATGCTATTATAATATCAGAGATAATAGAGTAAGTGAATGAGCATAATTATTAACTAAAGTTTATTAAGATATTATTATATTGAGATATTATTATAGTATATTACGTATAATAAATTTTAACTAATAAAGTAAGCTTTTATTTAAATAGCTTTGTTACAATTTTTTTAAGTGCTAAATATGAATGTTTTAATCATTTAAACAGAGGGTGCACTAATCTTCTATAAACAACCTATAAATTTAACAATTTATATCGATTTAATATTTAAAAAAGTCATTTTCTATATCAATTCGCATGTCTACTACTATTAACTATACTCATTCTTTATTAAATTATTATTTGAAAATCAGGAAAAAGAATTTAAAATAAAAAATAAATTATCTATCATTATTCTAAAAGCATAACAACTTGTAAACATAAACTAAAAATCTAATTAATATTATTTACTCTTGCGCTTTATCTTTTTTCTCTTCCTTTTGAGGTTTCAGCTGATGTATTTTTTCAAAATAACCATCCACTTCTGCTATATTTCTCTGATAAGCTTTAGAGTTTTGTATATTTTTAATCCCTATTTGTATTAATTCATTTATAACTTGATTATCAACTTCTTCTCCAGCTCTTTTTTTCTTTATAAGCTTTAGTATAGCATAGCTATTATTCTCAGGAAAATATTTCTGTATCACATCAATTTTACTTATAGGAACATCATTCAAATTGTTTTCTATCGCTTTTGCTAATTTCTCAGAGTCTATGTTTTGTTTATTTTTCTTTATATAATTTTCGATAAAGCTATCACTTGTGTTGTAAATTACAAAAAGAATTGTATTATGAGTATGCTCACGACTAGTATCAATATTATTTAAACATTTAATTTTGTACTCAAAAATCTTATCTTTGTTTTTTAAAATCCCATCAGAATCAGAAAAATACAAAAGTGTACTGCGAGCATAAAATGAATCCTTTAATATATAACTATCAAGAGCTTTTAGAACAAACTCAGTATGTTTCTTAAAATCTGCACTCCAACTAGGATTTATAGAACCTACATAATGAATTAGAGTCTTTAAGTTTTTCATTTTTATATGTTTTTCAATTTGTTTATCCTAAATATGACTTACTGTAATGCTATATTTATCAAATATAGACTCACCTGAGTACTTTGATTTCATTAGAAGCACATCTAAAAACCCTTTGTAAGCAAAAAATGATAAAGCCCTATCGTCAAAGTAAGAAGCTAAAGGTTCGACATTATAATTTAGTTCAAGAAAACTTGATGAAAGTCTTGAAATATTCGAAAGGTCCATTTTTTTGTTTTGCAATCTTTGCATAATTTCATCCATTAAATAATTTGTACACTCATAACTTATTTCAGGGTACTGATTTAATAATGGAGGGAGTGTAGAATAGAAAATATTACTAAAATTGCCAGGGTAATTTTGAAGATTGGCTTTAAGCTTATGTAGCAATTTTTTTATAAAATCTTCTGAATAAAGATTCTTATTTTCAATGTTGGAGCGTAAGATTGTATATAAATCATGTTCACCAATATGATCTAAATTTGATTCTATGAATGGCAATAGATTTTTAACTGAATCCATAGACTTTCTTGAGCGCATTGAAATAAGAGCTAAAGGCTTTATAATTTCAATTAAATCTTTATTCAAAAATGTTCCTTGCAGTAAATTTATTGAACGTGTTATAAGATTTTCAATAAAGTTTTGGTCAATTAAATATCTTGAAGTTTTCATAGTTAGCAAAATATGCTTAATATCTTCGATCGATAATATTGTAGTAGATTTCAAAACTTTTTCTTTGAGATTTTCATAAACTTTTTCACTCACAATACCAGTTAAAGTCATGTCATAAAACAAACTTATTGTCTGTCTGATTGTAAAACTGTTACTTTCCAATAGGCTTTCAATTAAATCTTTTAATTCCAATCCACTTTTATAATCAATCGAGGATATGTTCATAGTCCTACTATTTCTAGCCCAGAACATAATATCACAGATTTCCAAGCTTTTAAGATTTCCAATATTACTGCAAATTGATTTAGTAAGTTCTTCATAAATAGGATTGTCTACATAATCAATTTGCCCAGTTTTACTTATAAGAATTCTTGTTAGCATTCTTAAGGCAAAAGCTTTTTGAGCCACAGCCAATTCATTCTTTTTAACTATTTCTAAAACTTGATCAATTTGAGTGCAATGCGTCAGTTTGATATTGGTTTGTACATATGGGTTTAGAGACCGATTGCTCTTAACAGCCAACGAACGGCTTATTAGAGTAAAAAGTCCCATTTATATTAAGATGCACTATTAAGTTTATTCAGTCAGAGGAATTAGTCCTGCTTCAGTTGGTAATATGAATTTATGTACGTATAAGGTCACTGCTAATTATGCTCTTGGCTATGAAGCATATCTTAGGAGCTTGACTTTACTATGCTTCCTGAAATAAATAATTCTTATTAGGTATCCTTAAAGCAGCATGCTATTTTAAGCTCTTTAATGCTCTAAATCCTTCTAAATTTCTGTTTTACTTCTTGGACTGCTCATTCCTAATGGTCTGGCAGCATTATGGAAGACTTATTAAGTAATTTATATGTATGCTCTGGCTATCGTTGGTTTTTTTTTTTTACATATCTATTCCATGAAGGCTTGATATCATCGCTAAGTAGATTTTCAAGGCTTACTCCATTCTGAGGTATCTCTCTTTTGATTAGCTGCCAAACTTTATCCTTTTGATCAAAAGTAATATAGAGGTTCCTATTGATTATATCAAAATAGAAGAAGAGTTAGAATTATTTCTATATAATAAAATTTAATATTAATTTCTATGTGATTTCAAAAAATTTAGCATTGTGTATTTGTGGGGGAGGCATGCAAGGTTTAATACATCGATTTCTTTCTGTTGTTTCCTAAAAAGTTTTTTGTTTCTGATATTGATAATTAATCGAAAACTATTGCACAGTATCTCTTAAATTGCTTCCTTGAGAAGGTGCTTGACGAAATTTTAGTTATTTTTGTGTGTATTGTTTAAATTTACTTGCTTTAATATTACTTCGCGTTCAAAAGTATTTTAGTCTGTAGTTTTTATTAAAAATTTGTATTTTTACTTTTTTCTCTTTATTTTTAAGTTTACTGTTAGCACATTAGGTGAACAAGATGATGCTATTGTCACCTAAGTCTATTTCTTAGAAATTCTCATTCATCGAAAATAGCATTTTTTATATAGTCTTATTTATGCACATGCTCAATCGAAGTAGTGCAACATATAATCAGAATGAATCGCTTTGCTAAATATTAAGAGTTATAATATTCCATTTAAACCTTATTTAATAAATATCGTTATATCCATACTTGCATTATTGGAGTTATAATTAAATATTATGAGTCGTGATACTGTCATCATACAAGAGACACCAAAATATTTTCAAGGAGAAGATCGACCTGCCAAACCTAAAAAAGTAGTTCACCTTGTGACTTATCCAAACTTTCTTTCTTGTGATGGTGATCATTCCCAAGATCGTCCATTTACTAACTCTTCCCCTGCAAGAAAGAAAAAATTGTTTGAAAGAAGCCAATTTTATTCAGAAAAAGGTTATGTTCCTCCTTATAATGACTTTAAGCAAGATAGGAAGAAAATTGAAATAAAAGAAGGTCATCATGCGCTAAGCACTACGAACCCATTAAAATTTGATCCATCAGAAAAAGTTCCTGAAGATAAAGCAGAGATAAAAAGAAGCCCTTTTAAAAATCAATCCAATTTATCAGGTGCTAATGCTCAGCCTATTAATGATGAAATTTATAGAGCCTCTAAGAGAATGCATTCAGGGAAATATACTGATAGCTCATCTATGAAACTTAGTTTGAGTTATATTTAACTTAACTTAGAAAAAGATTTAAAGGGAATTTTGTTTATATTAAAAATGCAAACATTAAGTTTTTTCTAAGAATTTAAGCTTATCACTAAAGTACTTCTCATACGCATTTGGAGACGCTTGGGCATGCATACAGCAAAGTAGATAGAATAAACACATGCAACATCTAAGTCTAAATATAGAAAAAGGAAAAATGAAAGAAAGTATTAGAGATTATTTAATAAATTAAGTATATAGTAAATAAAATAAATAGAAAATGATTAAATAGAAAGGGTTTCCTATAATTAATCAAAGATGATATATAAAAATAATAATATAAAGATATTGGTGAAGATTGTTAAAAAATAAAGAGAAGAATTGCTATAAAATTATTTATGAATTTGCTTGAAAGTTTTAAACACTACGAATAAATATTCTAAGTATCAAAGGAATTTAAATAGTGATTATTTTAAAGTTTAACTTAGAGGAATGCAAAATTTATACCTTATTTTATCTAACAATGCTCTAATATAATATCTGGAATATTGAATTGTAATCTTTACTTTAAGGGTATTTTAGAAAAAGGAAGAACAGAAGGCACCGGAAAAATCTGAGCGGCAATGTTTTCAGGCCTGACTATGAAAAAAATATCAAAGCCCGAGTCTAATTTAGCATCAGATTACATGACTCCAACAAAAGAAATAATTCCCCCGAAAGTTCCTGAACCGTACACTCATAAGTCTCCTGAGCCAGAACCTTATAGACCTTAGCCCTTAAAACCTTGCGTTTATACAGAAAAACTGAGCTTCTTCTGAAAAGCCTCAAATAAAAAAAAATGTTGCTGATTATAGGAAAACTGAAAAGCCAAAGCCTGAGGAATCAAAAAAGCCAGAAAATCGAATACTCAGAATGATAGAAAAAGAAGAAAAAGAAAGAAAAGAACGTGAAAAAGAAGAAAAAAAGACTGGGAAGAAAAAGAAAGAAAAGAACGTGAAAAAAAGGAAGAGAAAATAAGAATAGAAGCTCAAAAAACTAAAGAACGCGAAGATAAACTTAGAATTGAGCAAGAAGCTTTAAGAAAATCTGAAGAAGCTAAGAAAATGCTAACTAAAATTGTAGACCCAAGTTCCTTAAAAGAAATTATCAATGAGAAAATGAAAGATTTCACTGATGCTATAACCAATAAAATCCTAATGAAAGAATCCATTTAAAATAAAACAAAGTCCAACCTAGAAAGCATTAAAAAAAAATACAATCTCGTATAGTTAAGCTAGAATATCTAGAAGACCAAGCTGCTTCTCAAGAAGACTTTGAAGAAGCTGCTAAGTTCCATGAGGAGCTCGAGTCTTTGGAACAAGACACTGAAAATATTCAGAAAACAAGTCAAGTCAATGCATTAAAATATTCCTATCTTGAAGATGAAAAGGCTTCATTAATTTTTAAAAAAAAAGACAGTGGATTGAGTCAAATTTAACTTCGAGATCTAATGCTTTATGTAAATTCATAGCAGAACTAGAGCTACAAAAAACTCAAGTAGAAGGTAAAAGATTGAAAATAGCTGAAGAATTTTCTATAGAAAGTAAAAAAATAAAAAATCGGCAAGGGGAGTTATAAGAAATAAAAGTATCTGTTAATGAAAAAAAGCAAGAACACAACTAGAAGATTTTTGAAAAAACAGAAACTGTGCAAGAAGAAGAAAACAATTTGACCTCAGAACTCCAAACACTTGAAGATGAAAAGAACTTGAAAATCTCCTACTGAAGGAAAAAAACTCAAGCTAAAATTGTCAGCAGCCTTCAAGGATCAAAAGCTAAGCTAAAAAATTGCCATAAAGAGATCGATGAAGAGATTAAAAAAGCTGATGAAGCAGAAAAAATTGTTAATAAAGATATAGAAAATATTTAAACAACTAAAGAATTACTTGGAAAGCAAGAGCAAGAATCTAAAGTTGAATATGAGAACTTTGTGAGATTTTATAAAAGCAAGAAGAAAGATAATATTTTTTTTCAAGACCTCTTATCAATACTTGAACATGAAATTGAAGCAATCTTTTTCCTTGAGGGGCAAAGGAAAAAGTTCTTAGAAGAAATTGAAAAAATCCAAGATATGCTTAAAGATAAAGAGTCTTTGATGTTAGAAGCTCAAGAGTTTTTACAAATAAAGTAAAGAAGATATTGATTTTTTCAAAGATTTCACAAAGTAGCAGGAAGAGAAGAATAATGATATTATAAAAAGAATCCTAATCCTTGAGAATGAGAAAAAAATACCAGCTACAGCTAAGCAATTTAATGTAAGGAAAATATAGGAAGCTTCAAGATTAAATAGTGAAATAAAAAATCTGAATAATGAGTGTGTTAAAATTAAAGAGAATATATATAAAATGCATAATGAATTGTGGAAAAAGAGGATAGTCTCTTGGCTGTATTTTATATATAGATTGAAAAAAATGTTAGTCAGGTGAGAGATGATATTTTAAAGTATCAGACTATGCTAAAAGAGACTAAAGAGAAACATCTTAATGCAGAATCTCAGTATAGCAGCCTTACAAATTAGTGATAAAATATAATAGAATAGTAGAATAACTTGTAGATATTAAAAGAATGATTTTATTTGTTTGTTTTATGTTGTATTTTGCTTTAAATCATTCAAATTATTTTTTTGACAATTTAATTTAATTATATAAGAAAGCACACATAATAATTTCCCAAAATACCCTTGTTATTATTATATTACTATGTGTTGATTATAATTATTAGTAGTTATTTCATATAAGATTAATAAAATGATGTTCCTATTAGCGCTGATAACCATATCCTCAGCTGTGAATTATTATGAAATAGCTTCAGGATTTGTTGAAGGCCTGAGAAAAGATCCCACAAAGGTAACAACATGCTACTCAAGTTTTTCAGCAATATCTCAATCTTATGAAGAGCTTATCACTGAGAATGCTTATGTCCAGAATTTTAAATTGCTTACAAACACTTTTACCTCCTCTATAGAAGTATGCAAACTCCAAAGCTTATTCAACCAAATAATTTCAACCTTCCAACCAGAACAAATGAAAGCACTTGAAATAACTGTGATCATTCATTTGGCTGATTATTTGAAATTATACAATGAGTTTTTAAATGCTGATACTGATTACGAAAAAGCTTTTTATGGAGGGAAGGTATTTTCTATGCTTTTCAACTATTATATTTAGTTTAATTAAGTCTTTATTTTCAGAGAGGAAATTATAGTAGGTTTTTAAAGGAAAAATAAGCACAGAATATGTTAATGAGATAAATAATTTTATAATATTTATGTATGGATTAAATTTAGCTAGTTTTAGAGGTGTAAAATTGGAAAATAATTTTATTGGATGTATTTACTCATATTTTGTGAATCTTAGTATACTTTTTAAATCGATAAAACTTAAATAAGAATTTAGATTTAGAATAAAAATGTTGTGGTTAAAGTCAAAATTTTAATGGGCCTATAATATATTGAACTATGGGTAGATATATTTATTGAAAATGCTAAAACTATAAGTTTTTAATAGGATTTTTTAAAGTAAGCATAAAAACACTCAAATATAATTTTTAATAGAATTATTTAAAGTAAGCATAAAAATACTCAAATATAATTAACATAAAATATTCTTCACGAGCATATCTTAGTATAAATCAATATCTTGAAAGCATTATAAAAAATGGATCCCTGTTCTAAGGCCAGACCATCAGAAGCATCTATAAAGCACATAGATTTCACCGTGAACTGTGACCTTAGATCTCAAACAGTCTATGGCCGTGCACTTTATACTTATGAAAGCAACTCAGCTTCAAACATAATCCTAGACCTAAACCACATCGAAATTGCCAGTTGTAGCAACAGTTTCTCAATCATAGACGAATCACCTGTCTTTGGTAAAACACTAAGTATTACAATAGACAATCCAAAAGGTACTTTTTCAATCAACTACAAAACTTTATCATCAGCCACAGCAATTCAATACCTCGATCCATCTCAAACCTCAGGTAAAGTTTTACCATTTTGCTTTACCCAATGTCAAGCTATTCATTGTAGAAGTTTATTACCAATTCAAGATACCCCTCAAGTTAAATTCACTATAGACTATCATATCCATGTGACTCAAGAACTCACTGCTGTAGCTGGTGGTATTTTCCAAAGTGTTGAAGATAGCATACCTGGTTATAAAGTTTATAATTTCAAGCAAAATATCCCAATTCCATCTTATTTAGTAGCATTTGCTATTGGAAATATACATTCTTTGGATATTGGACCTGTTTCTAAAGTGTATGCAGAACCAGAATTACTTGATAAGTCAGCTTTTACATTTGGGGATATTGACATTTTATTGAAAGCTGCGGAGAAATTAATGACACCTTATTTTTGGGGAAGACTTGATATGATTGTCTTACCTCCTTCATTTCCATTTGGGGGAATGGAAAACCCTAATTTGATTTTTGTCACTCCAACAGTTATTTCTGGTGATAAGTCGTTGGTTAATCTTTTAGCTCATGAAATCGCTCATTCATGGACAGGAAATGCGGTGACTAATTCGACTTGGGAGCATTTTTGGCTAAATGAAGGATTTACAACTTTTTTTGAGAGGAAAATTGTTAGAGAAGTCTATGGACAACCACAAGCAGATATTCAACAGTCTAATGGTTTAGAGTGTTTGAGAAAAAGTATTGGCGTATATGGAGAAAACCATAATTTCACAAGACTTAATCTTGATAATGATGGCTACGACCCTGATGATGCATTTTCTAGTATCCCTTATGAAAAAGGTTGTTGTTTTCTTTTATATTTGGAATCACTTGTAGGTGAAAATGAACTTATGAGTTTTCTTAAAGACTATGTAACGAAATATACTGGGAAAACTATTACAAGTGAAGAATTTAAAGAATATTTCATTGAAAGGTTTACTGTAAATATTGACTGGGATACTTGGCTAAGAGGGACAGGCATGCCTCCTTGGCTCCCAACCCCAAATAATACCCTTTTAGAAATAGTAAACCAAGCATATTCCTCAATTACAGAAGGTAATACAAACCCTAGTTTAGTAAATGGATGGTGCACTGAGCAATACGTATCTTTACTAAACCTCATGTTAAAAAACCCTAAAGATGACTTTATTCATGCTGGAGAACTGCTCAATATTAATTTGAGCCAAAATGCTGAAATAAAAGTTCTTTGGCTTGATCTTACTATTAGAACCAAACAAGAAAAATATTTCTATGATGTTGAAAACTTTCTATGTAGCCAAGGACGGATGAAGTTTGTGAGACCATTATTCAGGTCTCTAAAAGAATTAGGGTTCATCGACTTCGCCTATAAAATATTTGAAAAATGCAGAAACTTCTACCATTCAACTCTCGTCACTTTACTTAGCAAGGAATTCAACTTTCAATAGAAACTAAGTCTAGCTATTTTAGTTATAGATTAAAGTCATATGGCGTTTCTTAATCATTCTATAATGCTTCACTGCACAAATTGTCAAAGTTATCATAATCAAACTAAGTATTGATATTAATGCATAAATCCATACTGGGATATCAATTTCACTATGTACAGATACAACATCTTTGCATCTATACAAATAAGATCTATCATTAACATAAACTTCATAAACCCAATAATTATATTCTCCATAAATTGGGGTAACAAAATTAATAGTTTTTTGATTAAAGTTGTGGATTTGATTAGCAAGGACTAGTAAACTCATTTTGTTATTATCAAATGACAAGCTATATGGCCAAAGAAAAGTTGTACTTTCATTCATCACATGCCTTAGAAAATACACAAGAAAATAATCAGGATAAGGCATCATCTGTTCATAAAATAATACATTGCTTTCTGAAATATCAGTTAAATACATATGACCTTTTTCTGATATCACTACCCCTTGACTTGCAGTATTTTTATATCCAAGATAAACAGTCTTTCGGCTTGCTAAGGTTGCATTAAAGTTTCTAAGATACTGTGTTGATATAGCAAATAACTCCCTACTTGTAACTGGTGAATAATATAAATCTCTTTTATCACAACTTAAAGCAATACCTCCAATAGCTTTTACATACTCAGTTGTATCATTATAAACTCTTTGGTTGTTGATTGTTATCCAAAATGAAGGGTCTGGTTTTACTGTGAAATGATTAAATAAGAACATCATGGATTCGTCTAATGCTATATTTACGACTATAATACCTGGAGCTCCTTGGTCACTGATATATGCGAAACCTCGATCTAGATCTAAAGCCATATCGACTAAAGAAGAGTTGTTTTTCATAGCATTATTTAAATCATATTCAGCAAGCCATTCTCCAGTTGGGCTAAGCTTGATAAGAGCTTTTTTCTTATTGTCTACAAGCCAAAAATTGTCTTCGAGGTCAATTTCAAATGTTGTTATTGAGCCAAATGATTTTTGGTTTTGGATATTGTTGCTCCACCAGTCTGGAAATGGACTTAGTAAAGGTTGAATTTCAGTATTCACTACTTCAGCTAAAGTAGCTGGAATTTCATCAGATAATCTTGGTAAAGATATGAAGTATTTGCCTTGGGAATTGACTTGGAAGCTTGTTGGTACACAGGATTCGTATACTTTTTTAGACTCGAAATTAAACACTTCTTGAGAGTTATTAAATGTGAAATTCAGCTGTTTAAAACCGAAGAGCAAAGTCCCAGAAACCATGGGCATAAAAAGTAAAAGCATATGCATTTATAAACATGGTACTAACCATAAGTAAATTTTTATTAACACCTAAGTATTTTTATTAGATATCCGTTCGATATTTCGTGACAACTTTTTCAGCATAGACTCCTCGTCCATTATGAACCTTAAACCCACAAATCTTAGGATAATAAGTATTATGGGTCTGTAGAGGGTACAGAAAAGGGAATTCTTGTAACAAAACATGAGGAAAAGATGAGCCAAAATATGCCCCATCAATTTCAGCATTTCTATCTTTAGGATAATAAACCTCTTGACAACGAGGGCAGTAAACTTTTACGCGGGATGTCCGAAATTCATTAGACATCCCAATAGGAAGTACATTATGCCTTTCACAAAGTACACGAGAACAAATACCAAATTTCCCAGCAAGATATTTTTCTCTCATAATAGTCATTCCTATAGGAGTTTGTATAAACCTTGCATGAATCAAGCCATAAAGGTCTGTACAAGTTTGATACAATTCTAAGTATTGCTCATTTTGGAGCTCATCTTCGTCTGGAATTCCTCCTGATAATATTTCGTAATAAGCTTCATTAAAGCAAGGGAATTTGGATTTCAGACCATATAAATTAGAAGTGTCTTTTATGAAGTCTTCAGTCACTTCAACTAAAAAGTCGTGCCCTTCTAAAGAACAAAACCATTGAATCCAGCTGCTTTCTGAAGCTTCTTCTTCTTCCTCTTCCTCTTCTTCTGGGGCTGGATAGCCTGTGCTATTATCTGTGCCGGAAAGTTCTTCAGACATTTATAATAATTTTATGATAAGCGGGATCACAGATTGATTTAAAGAGTTTTTTGGTGCAAAAGGCTTAAGGATATGTTGGAGAACGTAGAGCTAAGATAATTCCTAAGATTCAAAAAATAAAATCATGTATTAAAATATATATTTAGTGCATATGATTGATAATTATTGGATAAATTATTAAATTTTCTGTAACACCTTTATTATCCAAGTATCAAAGCCAAGATTATTATCCCCTTTAAAAATCCTCATTTTGTGAACCTATTACTCTATCGAAACTAATTATGCTGTACAGTCTCTAGCCAAATGACCTGGAGCCTGGCATTTGAAGCATTTTTTCTCAGTAGGAGTTTGTCTGGCTTGGTCACAATCCTTGGCTAAATGTCCTGCTTTGTTGCAATTATAGCATTTGCGACCTTCTATTCTAGGATTTTCAGTCCTACCACCTTCTGGACAATCACGTGCATAATGTCCAGGTTGATTGCATGTATAGCAAGTTCCTGGTTCATTTGATCTTTCTCCTCCACGATAGCTACGATATCCTCGACGACTACGAAATCCTCTTCCTCTATAGCCTCTATAACCTCTATTTCCTCTAAATCCTCTTCTAAATCCTCTACTTCCTCTTCGATATCCTCTTGTTGGTCTTATTTCAGTATCATCAACTTTTTCACAGTCTCTAGCTATATGCCCTGGATTCCCACATTTATGACAAAGAGCTGGCTCGGTACAGTCCTTTTGTTGATGGCCAGGCTTATGGCAATTGTAACATAATCTTTCAGGTTTGTCGCAGTCCTTTGCTATGTGGCCTGCTTCGCCACACTTGTAACAATTCATTTTAAACCATTGAGAAGTAGGATTTTTTGATTAGCATTTTAGGTTTTTGATGATGGAGTATGATGAGGAATTTTTTTAGTTAGGGATGAAATTATGGAGGTTAAGATTTTAGGCAGAGGCTGGATTAGGAAATTTGATAAAAGTTTTAGGATTTATGGTTTTGGGATAAGTGATTTTTTTAGGGTACTGCAATTTAGATATATGGGGAAATTTATAACTTTGATACGCTTTTGAGTTTGAAAGCCCTTTGTTTTGGATTTTTTTTAATCACTAATTTATTAAATTTACAATTTGAATAAGTCATATTCGAAATAACATGTTAAGAACACGATAAGCTATTAAAATTCTATCAGGAACTAGCATGACCTATAAAATTTTAGATCTTAAGGGTTTTTTGTACTCCTTTCCTCAAAATTTATAATAGCATACATGAATTCTACCATTTAATATGGAAAATCGCCAAAATAGTTGAAAACTGGAAGAATCATTGACTGACGCTCTCTGCAAAGACCCATTCGCTTACACCATACTTAAGAAAATATAAACAAAGACTCTGAAATCCAGTAAATCTCAATGCCAATTTCCAAGAAAACCCTGATTCCTAATGCTGATTCATGTTCCTTTGTCTGCCCTACCCAAAAATTCCAAAATCTCAAAGTCAACAAAAATATCGAGTATCTGAAAACAAAGATGAAGAATAAAACAAAATGTCATAAAATAACTTTAAACATGTATTCAAAAATCTCCAA